>PVKA01013701.1:0-54328 GCA_004027165.1 Ctenomys sociabilis | reverse complement strand
AGGAGGAGGAGGAGGAGGAGGGACATTATATGTCCCAATTGGAAGAATAAGACAAAAATGGGAATGGTTAATTAATAATTTCCACCTGCATACTGTTCGGTGGGAAGAATCCAAGTGAACAGCTCCTCCTCACTGTATCAGTGGGACCAGGTGACAAGAATGAAAGCCATAACAGAGTAAGACCCTGACTAGGGTGCACAGAATGGACATGCAGTACAGAAGAATGGAAAAAATCCAAAGCAGCAATGAAAATGTAAGTCCACAGGTGATCAATTAGGTGAACCTGCATTTTGCTTAGAAACAAATAAACATAGAATAGAAGCAGTTGGCTGGGGCTGACCATTTTCTCTTTTTTTCCCATTTTTTATTTTCTAATTTTTAGGGCTGGGGAGATGGCTCAGTGGAATAAGTGCATCTCTGGCAAGCACAAGGACTTGAGTTCAATTCCCAGAATTAGTAGAAGAGTTACAGGAATTAATTAATTGCATATTGCCTTCGTATTAATTATTCATAGTACAAGATGCAGACATGACATCTTGTCTAAACACTATTAGTGCAAATCTTGCTTCTCACTGAACTAAGAGAAAGTAGCTGTATATCTTTTTTTTTTTTTTGGTGGAACTGGGGATTGAACTCAGGCACTTGTGCTTGCCAGGGAAGCACTTATTCCATTGAGCCATCTCCCCAGCCCTGGTAGCTGTATATCTATCCTAACTATTTTGTATATATAGATATATACTTGCTTTATCTTGGTCTTAACCATCCAGCAGAAATGTTAAAAATGAAGTATAAAAAGTAACGCCATATTAATATGCTGAGCTGTAAACAGCTCAAGTCAACAACTTCTAACATTGCCAGTTGTATGTATAACCCACTACTATTATGGGCTACTGGACTGTATTAAAAATTTTTGCTGAATTCACTCATCTACAATATTTATCTATTTTTGGAAGAACTGGGGATTGGACTCAGCCCCTTGAGCTTGCCAGGGAAGCTCTTATTCCACTGAGCCGTCTCCCCAGCCCCACACCCACGATATTTAAATGGCAATGGAATACCCATATCTGAAAAAAACTGAGCAGAAAAGAGGATAAAAATAAAGGACCATTTTGTATTTGTGTATACAAAATAGCTAAGACAGATACACAGCTACTTTCTCTTAATTCAATGAGAAGAAAGATTTGGACAGTACATCATGTCTGCACCTTGTACTCTGAATAACCACTATGAAGACAACAATATGCAACGTATTGATTGTTGAAACTGTGTTATTAATCTGTTTTGAAACAGTCTCATTGCTGTTTCTCAATGACATTAATAAAATATTTTTTAAAAATTAATTTATTAAATACAGGGTCTTGCTGTACAGTTCAGATTCAGTCATCCTCCTGTCTCAGCCTCCCCAGATCTGGGATTACAGGTTTGCACAACCATGCTTGTCCTGCATGGCACACCTTGGGTTCCAGGGTTCTGGGGCTGGCACAGCATGCAGTACTGGAGATCGAACTCAGTTATTTGCATTTACTGGGAATGTGCTTATACTACTGAGCTATGTGGTCTGTATAAAATGTTTTTACAAAAAATATTTTTATTTTATACCTCCATAAAAGAAACTTCTGTATTCTGAAATGTAACAGTAGCTATTTCAAAACCGACATGTACTTGAAACATTAGCAAAATTCAATAAAGAAAAAGTTAAGACAAAATCAGCGATAGAATTTAAGTTTATCATTCTCTAGGATAGTCACAAATAAATATATCTTCATGAGAAGAAAAATTGATGAAGGAATTATAGGAAAGAATAGAGAAAGGCAAAATGGTTAAATCTGACCATGTTGTGAGCTTCCAAAATATAATTGATTTTGAGTATATTTAAAAGCAAAATGTAATGAAAATAAATAGATAGCTGGTGTAAGATATTCAAGCAAAGTATCATCACGTTATAAATGAAGAATAAATGTTGGCCAAATAGATCAGTGGATTAATGTGCCTGCAAGCAGGAGTAGGGGCAGGAAGTCTCATCCCTGGGGCTGCGGTGCTGGCCCCACCCCCAGAGTACCATGAGACAACAATTGAAACTGGGCATGGTGGCAGGCGCCTATAATCCCAGCTCTTGGGAGGCTGTAAACAGGCAGATCACTAGGAGTCCGATCTAATAGTGAGACCCTGAACACCTGTAGACCCTTTTGTAAAATTAAAAAAAAGGAAGAATAAAATATAAGCAAACTCTAACTACAGTGTTGATATTTCATATCAAGATTCTCCATTAAAGTGCTATAATAAAATCCAGTAAGAAAGTATACTAATTAAGTATGCAAATTAAAATGGTAGTAGAGACATATGCATATATTAATAAAATAAATAAAAATTGTTTAGTCATTTATCAGAAGATATTAAGGAAAAAACTAGAATCTTGAAAATTAGATATATATGGCTCACAAGAAAGATCACCCAAAGTGAAATGAAAGTTAAAGTTTTCCTGATCAGGGTGGAATCCAATAAGTATTTTGAAAATTAAAAACAATAATGAAACTACATGTTATATTAGAGAAAATAGAATTTCACGTGATACCAATCCATAGAATTAATAATAAGTGAAGAAAATCATGTGAAGTACGTATCAAGTTTCTATAAACTTAAAATCTTTGAATTCTATAATATTATCTTAAAATAAGCCATGAAATGTATTAATATATTTGACAGTTTGAAGAAAAAATGCTTTTGCATATTACACATTGGGTATAAATAAGTAGAAATATAAATTATTTGTGCAATACTATTCTCTATGTAGCAATAAGAAAATAAATCTACAACCAATACCGGACAGTCTCAATATCATGGCCCATATTATATAATTAAGTATGTATGAACTCATGAGAATAATATTTCACAAACTGCAAATAAGTTGGGACATTTATATGATTGAAATGCAGGTTAAGAGCCTATTACTATTTAAGCTCTGTTCATTGCACAAAATACTCAGAAGTTGGAATAAGTGCACTTAATATATACCATCAGGAATAGTTCTTGAAAATATACTTTCAACAAATGAATGCAAGTTTTAGATTATTTGTACCATTTTTTATGTTTTATAAGATTCATGATTATTTGGAACACTCCTATTCTAAAACATATTCAAATTCATAAAACACCAAGTGAAATAAACACATTCTAGGAATAGTTGCTTCCATGTGTGGAGGAAAATGAAATTGAGAATAAAAGACAGTAGGACCACTTCCTGTATGAAAATACTTGATTATCTTTTATATCACAATTGTAAAATTTTGCAGGAGTTGGGAATAGGAATGAGTAGAGGAAGAGTATAACATGGAAAGGTACAGAAGGAGGAAGGAGTAGAAAAGATATGCAGGGAGAGAAAGAGACAGAGATATGTAAAAACAAAACCTGTGTGATGAGTCCATGAAAAGTTCTTCTTTTTTCTTTTTTTTTTTTTTTAATGGATTTAGTACAGGGTCTCACTATGTAGATCGGACTTGTGATTCTCTTGTTCTCAGCCTCCTAAGCACTGGGATTACAGGTGTGCATCCTCATGCCAAGTCACTATTTTTAATGTCTTGTAAATATTTATAAATCAAAAACGAGTGGGTGGAATTGAAGTCAAGAGACTTGATTTTTCAGTGCAGTCCCTATCATTTGGAAGCCTATGTAAGCCCCTATCACTGAAAGCCAGTTCCTGAAACATAAAATGAAAATAAGAGTATTTTACCCAAATGACATGAGTATATGTAAAAGCATTTTATAACACAGAAAATATATTACAAATATGAAGGATCTTTTTCTAAAATGAGTACTGATTATTGCAGCTTTTGTTTATTTAGTGTCCAGCATATTTGAAGCATATTCAAACCACTATTAATATTCTAAGTAATACAGATGAAAATTAACCATTAACAACCATATTTTAAAGAGGGGAAAATTGAAGGACAGTGAAAGACTTATTCAAATTCATAGAGGTAATAAATGAATGTGACAGGATCCTGACATTTTCTTTAAAATGTGAATTAGAGCTTTGCTTTTGATAAAGGTATTTTTATGGGAGGAGAAATAATTTTGGATTTGGGGGACAGTGAATATGTCAAGGCATTTTGTGATATCTCAATCCTATAAAATTAATTAGTAATTTTGCAATGTCATTTTTCCTGGTTAAATTTGGGAATCATATTTTCTAATAGAAAGTATATCTCAATTGAATAAAAAGATTGCCAGATGCCTTGATTTGGGTCTCCTGGAAGGTACTCTTCTGACTACAGAACTGTGTGTTTCAGTACTGTGATTTTATATTGTGAAGTCTAATGATTTGTAGCTTGCTGCTGGTAACTGAAGGGGTGGTCTGTCACCCTACTGCTTCTGTTCACTGTCTGCCTGACAGCTAAGATAGAAAAGAGCTCTCTACTCTGCCACTGTTGATCCCAGGAGTCCAAAATTATGCCACCTAATCTGAATGTTGTGCTTCAGTAACTCCTTAAGAGAGTTCTTCTGCCCACTCAGCTTATGTTTCCCAAGCAAATGGCAGCTGTTTGGGAAGCTGGATATCATCAGCTCTCTGCACACAGCTTTGCAGCAGATTTACTCCACAGCACATATGAGTCCAGTGATGACTTTACTGATGCTTAGGCCATCATACTACTCAGAGATAAATGGGAGTCACTGATAGCACTTACAGAGCTATTCACTACCAGTCATAATAATATATGTGAACGTGCCTGCACTTTTCATGTCACAAGGAGATATTTTTGTAGACTCAGTATGGAGGATTGTTTGAGAAGGACAGAATGTGCCTAACATACTTTGTAACAGGGGAATGTTAGCTTCAAAAGAACTTTGAGTCAATGTGAATTTTATTTTTTTTTAAATTTTATTGAAGTACAAATATCAATCAGACAGTTTGAAGACACCTTAACAAGACAGATTCATTAAATTAATACATTGCAAACTGTTTTCATAATGTTTTGGTATCGTACAAGGTGTGTACATGATATTATATTTACAGATATTATTTTAGTGGATGTCTCTTATCAGTAAATTAAGAGTGTAGCTGCTTACTTATCTTACTTTTTATACCTGAATTATACCAAAAATTCAATAATTATTTTCCTAGTGGATGACCATAGTACTAGAAACCAACATAATATCGTGTCCAACCACCATTAGTGCAGATCTTGCCTCACATAGGATTCAGCAATCCTCGGTCCTGGACCAAAACCCAGCACAGCCTGGCCTTATCAATATGAATTTTAAAAGTTGCTGTTCTTATTCATTTCAATGGCTGCCCAAATATTTGTTCATAAAATATTTTTTTATCATTTTAATAATAATTCACTTTGGAACTCAGATACATGTTGTAGTATCTTTAATTATGTGATGATTGGTAACAAAAAGTAAACTAATCTTACTAATCATAAAATTGTATTTCAAAATTTTTTATTAGTATGTGTTTGCAGTATATAATGTCTGCATTTTTTGTGTGGAATTGGTACATGTGCATAGCACACCTTAATTACCTGTCCGCTTCATTTTCTTCTTTTTTCAATCCTTCCCTTCATCTCTTAATCCCCTTCCCATTTGAGAAGGTTCTGTATACTTATGTCTTATTATGCTTATTTTATATATGTAGTGCAGGTTCTACAGGGTCTCATTACAAAAATTGGACTCATAGTGATCCTCTTATTTTCAGCCTCCCATGCACTGTGCTAGGATTACAGGCAGGCACCACCACTCCCAGCCTCAGTGGAAGTTGCAGTGCACATCCAGGGCCAGGGCCTGCATGGCATGGAGTGCCCGGAATCAAATCAAATCTATTATGATTTCTAAAGTTTTCTCTTTATTTATTATTTGGATTTCTTATGTAAGAGTATATATATATATATATATATATATATATATATATATATATTCATATATATATTCTGTCCTTCACTCTTTTAGGATAATAAGATCCAGAAGAATAGTAGCTAGGTCAAATGGAATTTCTAGTTTTAGTTTTTGTAGTAATCTCTATACTATTTTTCATAATGATTGTACTAATTTACATTTGCATCAAGGGCACAGAAATGTACCTTTCCCCTGTACCCTTGTCAGCGTTCACTGTTTGATTTATTGATGATGGCCATTCTCTGAAATAAGACTATATTTTTCTTTTTTAATATCTCATTTAGTTGAAATTTCTGGGGGCTTCTCTTATGGACAAAGCTGGAAATTTCCTAAGAAATTTACAATGTGCATTCGTATTCAACTTTGGATATCTTGTTTTGCCATTACATTAAATTGAGACCATTTCAGTATTTCAGAATTATACACTACATATATAATGCAAAAGATTAGCTTATTTTGAGATGTTGATATTTCTTGCATGTTTCTAAAATATATTTAAATGATTGCTTTAAAAATTCTCTCTGCCACTTCACTTTGAAACAGAATTTTTATAGTCTCAAAATGTATATTACTGTATCATCATTATATGTCTTTTCACTCCATGTAGAACTTAAAATGAAGATTTATCTTTTTATAGATAGATAAGTCTTTAAAAGTCTTCATTTTCAGCTTATTTAATAATACCTATTCTATCTTATTTGAAGGCAAAATAAATGCTGAGGCATTAAAAATTAAGTATAAAAATAATTCACATAGTTCCACTCTGACCCTAAAACTTTCAATTTTGAAGTTTGTACCAAGAACCAATAGAATTCTGTTCTCCCTGAAGTCATTATGAAGTGGTTATGACTTGCTTCTCCCACACTTTCAGAGATGACTATCTTCAATTCAGTCATGCACAAGCTCTTTTTGTCTTAGTCAACAAAGACGATGCATCATTCATCACCTAGGGCCCTGTTTTCACTCTCACACCTGGCTCAAATCTCTACCCCCTCTGGATTCATGAATTCATCTCTTGCTTTCATCTGGTATTAATACTACTCCAAATGATAGCATACATCTCTAGATGATCAAGAGATTCAATGTTCAGTATTAGTCCAAATTTGAAGGTCTATAAACAAGACAAAACATTGGTATATATTTCAATATGAATCTGAGTCTAAAGAGAGTTGAAAACTTGTTTCAGATTGAACCAGAGACAGACAGTCACATACACACATACAGAGAGAGAGAGAGAGAGAGAGAGAGAGAGAGAGAGAGAGAGAGAGAGACAGACAGACAGACAGACAGACAGACAGACAGACAGATGGATGGACAGACAGACAGACAGACAGAGACAGAGAGGCAGAGACAGAGACAGAAACAGAAACAGGGAGAGACAGAGAGGCACAGAGAGAGATCTTTCATTTTCAATCTTTTATGCTCTTCAGTTCTAAAGGCATGAAAGAGTTCCATCGCACCTGAGATGCTCATGCTATAGATAAAAATGCAAATCTCATCTGAAATTCCTTAACAGACATACATAGAAACTAACGTCGAACCAAATATACAGAAAGAAAATATAGCCACCTAGGGGATGACATTAAAGGCAAGTGTGTCTAAATGGATAATGGAGAAAACCAGATTCCCTGAAGCTGGTACAAAAGATAAAGACTTATTCAGGAAAATACATGAAAAGAAAACCTAGCTGGATTAAAATCCAGTTTATAGGGCAGGTAAGAGGAAACTAGACCACTTCTCAATCATCCCACCCAATCCTCTGAGACCTGGCATCCATGCAATCTTGGGACACGAGCAAACTTATAGGAGAACTAGCCCTTCACTAATAGAATATATCTTCCACACAAGCACGACACAGTAAAACATATTCAGCCCAAGGATTCAGAGAATCCTAAAGTGGGGTTGAACATATTGCCCACATACCACACACTCACCTACTATAAACAATATTACTACAGCACATGAAAGAAGAAGGACAAACCTGTGTCTCAGAACTCTGCAGTGCTAAGGAGTAGTGAGAAGCAGCAGACACAAGAGAGACAGGTAAACATTAAGGCTCCAGTGCTGGTGAATGGTGGGATCATGGACAGAAAGATTGTCCAATATAGCAAAAATATGTTCTCATTTGTCCCACAAAAAATAGACATGCTGCTCATGTCACATTAAGTGTCCTACTCATGACCACTGGATGGCTCCCACAGTGAACCCACAGCAACTCTTATCTGGGGCTGCAGAGGGAAGGGAAAGCAAGTTCTAGGACAAATATGTGGAGGAGAGTCTAGTAGAGTACTCTAAGGGAGGAGAATCACTGATGCCCAGATCAGAGAGATTCAGCAGAGTCATAATGGATTGGTCACATATATGGGGAGACATGTTGAAAGGCACCTGAGAAAGTATCTTTTTGCTAACATATTAGGAAAAGAAAACCCATGGAAGAAAGACACAGAGATGTTCATGATATTTAGTTACTCAAATTGAGATCATTGGGTTCAAAGAGATCTCCAATGGGCCATGCCTAGAACAGAGTTTGCAACCAATTACATGTTTTGAGGAAGCAACCATATACAAGGCAGTTGTCTGGTCCACAGAGGGATATTACTTGGCTAATCAAAATTAGGATGCGATGCCAGGGAGCTACAGCTGCTCTGGGTTGGTGCCATAGAAAGTGTTAAAGGTTTTGAATTTTATTTGTATTTTGATTTGATTACTGTAGTTATTCAATTCTTGTTTTTTGTTGGATTTGGGTAATTTAATTTACTTTATTTTGCATGTGTTCTATTCTTTAAACTTTTTTCTTATTTTTAAAGGTACAAAATAGTGATAAATAACAAACAGCATTAGAAATAATATAAGATTTCACTAAACAAAGTAAGAGGAATTCAACAATAGTTGTTGTGTTACATGATGCTATCATCAAATTAGTTCTTCAGATGACCAGATATAAATGTATAAGATTTGTTGAAAGAAAAATGCAAAACAAAAAATGAAGAAAGAAGTTATAAGAAATTAAAAGTAAAAAAAAAATCAGAGTAAAAGGAAAAAAAAAAAAAAAAGCATTAACATCTCTTTTCAAGACACCAGCTGAAGTCAACGATACAATTATCTGAACTATTCTGCACATGTACCTAAATATATGTTTTTGTTTCATTTGTCTTATTTATCAGCCCAATGAAAATCAGTATGGAGATTCCTCAAAAATTTATAATAGAGGTTCAGTCCCATTAAAACCAACTGTTCCACTCCTAGGTATTTTTTAAAAAGAACTGAAATCAACATACCACAGCAATCTATGTGTACCCATACTTATAGCAGTGCAATTTGTTTCCAATCTTGGAAACAACCCGAATGCCCATTAACATGAAAGCTGAAGAAAGATATGGTATTTTTACACAATGGAGTATTTTTCAGCTGTAACAAAGATTCATTTGAGGCTTCTGTAGATAAATGGATGCAGCTAGAGACTGTATTGGTAAGTGAAATAAATCAGATCCACATGCACAAACATCACATTATCTTGCTAGTGAGAAAAAAAGAGTAATTAACATTTAAAGGTATGACAAATACTGTGAAAGTGCATGAGTTTTCTGTTTTCACTTTTTCTCTCCTAATGTTTTGCCTTTCTTCTTATGGTTAGTACTTTACTGGTATTGTTTGATTATTGTACTTTAATTGTCAAGGATTTTCCCTTTGACTTGCTTGCTCTTTTAGTCTCTTTTTCCTTCCAACTCTTTTTTCACTATTTCCCTCTCTATTCTTTATTCTTTTTTCTTTCTTCCTCATTATCTCATTTCCTTGCTTCCCCAGACCTTTCTAATATTCTAATATATATTCTCATATATATGTGTATAAATCCTGAATATATCCAAAAATGATTTAAGTATTAACCAATTATTTTACTTACACACTAATATTCTAGGGTATGTATGTCAAGATAATCTTTAAAATTGGGCACAAAGGATTCAAACAAAAGTAACTATGAATATGTTAACAGATTCCAACACAACAACCTCATACCCATCCACTACCTCTGCAAATTTCCTTCTGCCTACACAAAGTCTTTCTGAAAATTCCTCTCAGAATTATCCCTTTATATCCCAGCTATAGAAATAACTATTGAAGTCTGAATTTTTGTTGATTTTCTTATCTTTTGAAATCGTTTTAGCTTCCTTTTGTCCCACTGATTTTCCCCTTTATTTTCTCCTTTTTTCCCATTACCCCATCCTCCACATCCCAGTAAAACCTACAAATAATGGTATAATGTATTCTGTAATATATACTGATAAAAGGGTAAAATTATGAAACAAGTTTTAATATTTATGACTCATGTTTGGTTCACTGTCTTGACATATTATTACCAGTAGAAATTCTCATGGCAAACAGTAGCAAATTAGTCTTCATGAGATTTGGAGTCCAGACACTGGAATGTAACAACTTAGGGAAGAAAAAAAGGAAGGATATTGATATTTTGAATCAAGCACTGATCTGATGTAACAATTGGAGCCCATAGGAAAGATGATGAAAAGGACCACAATACAGGAAAAGGAGGTGACAAACTGCACTAACTTGCTGATGCTTGACTCACAGTATGAGAGAAGAGGCTTGAATCTATAGAAACACATGGAGTTCAAGTGACTCCTGATCCCTCCAGGGAGAAAGATAAATGCTTAATGGAAAAGTGGGTCCTGTGAGCTACAATGGCTGGTGAGTGAACTCTAGCTGAAATTTCTGTCAAGTCTTCTAGAAAGGTGCTTGGCTAGACACGATTTTATAGAGAGGCCAATTGAATTCAGGATTCTAATTCTAAGCAATAGCTATTGGTTGGCATTATCTCAGAGATATGAGTGACTAAGTGAAAGACAACTTCAGGAAATGTCCAGGGTGAAGGAGCCAAGGTCAGGCTGCTAGAGATGCACAAAGTGTTGTACATTGAATGACTCAGTCACCAATGCAAAAACCAGAGGTCAGGATCAGCTTAAACTTATGTGGAGTTCCAAGTGTCAAAATCAGCACTCTGCCCTATTCCTCTTTCAGCCTAGACAGGCCTCTTCAGCACCCATAGCTAATCCTACTGCACCATGGAAAATGAAATACCTTGGAATTCACTTAACCAAGGAAGTCAAAGATTTTTTTCATGGAAAATTACACTACTCTAAGAAAAGAGATTGTAGAGGATTTCACAAAGTGGAAAGATATTTCGTGCTCCTGGATAGGAAGAAACAACATTGTGAAGATGGCCATACTCCCAAAATAGTTGAACATATTTAATGCAATCCCTATCAAACTGCCACCAACATACCTCCCAGACCTTGAGAAATCATTCCTAAAATTTATTTGGAACCATAAAAGACGTAGAATAGCATAGGCAATCCTGGCCAACAAAGACAAGTCAGGAGACATCACAATTCCTGACCTGAAATTATACTACAAAGCCACCGTGATAAAATCAACATGGTATTGGCAATAAAATAAACCTGAAGACCAGTGGAATAAATTAGAAGATGTGGAGGCCTCTGCAAGCACAGTGCAGCCACCTAATCTTTGACAAAGGGGCCAAGCATGCTTGCTGGAAGAACGATAGCCTCTTTAACAAGTGGTGATGGAAATACTGGCTTTATATATGCCCAAAACTAAAACTTGATCCAGATCTATCACCATGCACTAAGTTAAAGTCAAAATGGATTAAAGATCTAAACATTAAAACAGAAACAATCTCCTGGAAGAGAAAGTAGGAGGAACTCTTGATGACATAGGGGTAGGCAAACAGTTCATGAACAAACATATATTCACATGAGAAACACTTGAAAGAATCAACAACTGGGATCAACTCTTCTTAAGGAGCTTCTGCATGTCAAAAGAAATTGTCAACAGAGTGAAAAGAACCCACACATTTTGAAAAAATCTTAACTAATATGCACTCAGACAAAGGTCTGCTGTCTAGAATATATAAAGAACTAAGATATAACAGGGCCCTCAAATTTAAAGACCCAATCCAGAAATGGGCATCTGAGATGAATACACACTTCTCAGAGCACAGAATTAAAGAAGTGAGTAAATATGTGAAAAAATGCTGCACATCATTAGCCATCCGTGAAAAGCAAGTGAAAACAACACTGAGATACCATCTCACTCCAGGAAGAATGGCTATCATAAGGAAATCAACCAACAACAAATGTTGGAGAGGTTGTGGGGAAAAGGGAACATTTCTCCACTGCTGGTGGGAATGTAGACTGGTACAACCATTGTGGAGATCAGTTTGGAGACTCCTCACAAAACTAGGACTAGAAATCCCATTCAAGCTGGCTATCTCCCTACTGGGAATTTTCCTGGAGGAACTGAAAACATCATATCATAGTGATATATGTGTACCTATGTTTATAGCAGTACAGTTTGTGATAGCAAGATCTTGCAAACAACCAAGATATCCATCATATGAGGAATGGTTGAAAAAGATGTGGTATTTTTATAGAATGGAGAATTATTCAGCTATAAAGAATAAGAAACTTGAAGCATTTATATTAAAATGGATGCCACTTGACCATATACTCGTAAGTGAAATAAACCAGACACACATGTGCAAATATCATATAGTCTCCCTAGTATAAGAAATAAGAAGAAGAAATACAAATAGAAAGATACAATAGCAACTTAAAAGAATTTAGTCAGATGGTAAGGATAAACTGAATTGTAAATGTCACAGGGTAATAATCAACTTCTCTTCTGGATGGTTAACAACCTAAGTTTGCAGATCAAAAATTGGAGAAATGGAAGGGCTATAAGGGCAGCCAACATTTTGGCCGTAGCCTTTCAAGGTCAGTGAAGACTCAGGACATAGGAGAACCTGTACTGTAACATCATGGAACTCAGTTGTGCCCCAAATTTTATGATCAAGGAGGTTATGGAAACAGAGAGGAATGTGATTGATGATGTGTCTACGTTTTGTAGTCGACAAGTAGTAATCATTTAAAATATTAAGTGAGCTTGTAATACTCTTTTTAAAAATGCATTTAGTACAGAGTCTACAGGGTCTCACTACATAGATCTGACTCATACTGAGCCTCCTGTTTTCAGCCTCTCAAGGAATAGGATTAAAGTGTGCTCCACCACACCCAGGCTCACTCCCTGTCCAGGAGGTAGTGCCAGTGAGGCAAGCTAGGGTTCGAATCCTGGTCCTTGGAGCCTGCCTAAGTAGTCAATTTAGTTTGGTAGGTATCTGGCCAGCTTCATATTACTTTTAAAATTAAGACTTCACAACAGCTCTCCATTTAATTCTGATACTTAAAGCCCTATAATATCTTGAGCATTCTAACATTTTTATGTTATTTGATTTGCCTTTCTAAACTGCATGCTTCATTCCATGACAGGCTTCTATGCTGTTTCTCAGTGAGTCAAAGAATATGGCCACAAAAAGTTTTCTGCACAGGCTGCTTCCATTGATAGGAATGTTTTTATCTCCTCATAGATGCCTTCCCCAAATACTCTACATAAAGTAGCATCCAATGCCATTTATCTTATGCCCCTTGATATCTCCCAATGTAAATATATTTATTTTTATTTGTTTTCATGTAGCCTGCTAACCCACTATCATGAAAGAAAATAAGAGAAAGTAATAGAGATTGCTTTATTTCTGTAGATAAGTGTTTTATGAGGAAGCATGTTTCATTAATGTTTACCTGAGAATAATATTGATGATATAATCCTTATCCAATGACTGCAATGCTAGATAGTTTTTCCTCTTTGCACTTACAGCAATTTATTTGTAACTGATTTTATGAGTTATCACTTGATTATCAATATCTTTTTGAAATAAAGCTATCTGTCCCATTTAGCTTAAAATCTGAGTGAATGGATTATAAACTACTAGAGGTAGTATCTATATCTTATCTTTATTTCTATTGTCCAGAAATGTATTACATAAATTGTTGTTCAATAAATAGCAGGAAACTTGGCCAATATGCTAAAACCTAAAAAAACTTATTTATCAAATTATACTGATTGAACAATATTAATGAAGGTTCTGCTGACCTTATGTTTATAAACTCTAGGAGTATACGTGCTATATCTGAAATGTTTGAATTAGTCAAATAAAAATATTACAGTCCTTATTTCTGTAATATATTGTACAGATATTTGCAGGGCTATGTCCAAAAGAAATATTTTTTTAGGAAAGCACTTGGTACAAATCATCTTGAATAATGCACTGTTTTTAACTCCATATGACTATCTTTGTTGCTTAAAGCAAGAATATGCAATGAGACAAAAATTACTATGTGTACATTTATGTTTATGTGTTTATAAGGAAGCCTAGTAATGTAGAATTTTAATTTTATTCCAATCCAATGTTTTTATAACAGCCACAATGATATTGATGGAGTAGTAAAGGGGAGCTCTCCTATGGAGTGCAATGAAGAAGTTACTATGGTACTGTTACTGTTTTAATTTATAGATTCAAAGTCTGAGTGTATTCCTCTAAGCACAAAAATGTTACAGCTTTCTGTGTAAGAA
The DNA here is from genome assembly GCA_004027165.1 of Ctenomys sociabilis. NCBI lineage: Eukaryota > Metazoa > Chordata > Mammalia > Rodentia > Ctenomyidae > Ctenomys > Ctenomys sociabilis. The sequence goes on along the minus strand of PVKA01013701.1, from coordinate 39,934 downwards.
GAATTTCTCAGAGATAGCTGAATGATCTAAAGCATCTGCTTAGGCAAGTGCAGGCAAGCACAGCGACTGCGGTTTGATCCCAGGCATCACAGGCCATGCCAGCACACCACCAGGGCAGGTTGAGCCAACCATTTAAAAAAAAAAAAAAAAACAAGCATTTCTCACAAAATTACTGTCTCAGTTTAATCATTTATAAAACACATATATTAATTTTACATACTATATATATATATGAAAAATATTGTTTCATATACTTATATATGTGTCACTTATCCAGTGTGAGGCATGCAGCAGTTCTTTATGAATTCAGGACAGGGTGTACAGGGTGTACAGGGTCTCACTGCGTAGATCAGACTCATAGTGATTCTCCTGCTTCCAGCCTCCTAATTGCTGGGATTACAGGTGAGCACCACCATGCTCAGTCTCAATCACAGTCTCAGTGTGCCCCAGGGTCGGGGCCAGCACGGCACACTGGGGATTGAACCCAGCCACTGCTCTGTGCCTAAGCTGGCACTTAGTCACTGAGCGATATGGCTGACTGTGAAGCAGTTCTTCTAAATGTAAGCCTAAGCTAAGTAAAGGACATCAGTGAAAAGTAGGGCATTTAAACATTCCTGGATTCAATTTCTAAATAATGTCCATACAAATGGTCAAAAAGATCTGTGGTTGTTGATTTTGGATAGTGGGACTTAACTGAATGTAATTTTAATCTTATTAAAATTTTGTGTTAAGTATAATCCAGTTTTAAGTTGTGTAATATTTAATGGAGGAATGATACGATCAAAAGAGGGAAATATGTGTAGTATTTTATTCTGAATTCACTAAGCATAGATTGTTGTTTCAATCACCCTCCTTAAAGTTATGTGATGTGATGTGTGTATGTGTGTGTGTGTGGTGTATTCAGAAAGGAAATAACTACCTTTTCCTTGTTGCATTATTGTGAATTTGCACTTATAGCTCTCAAGAAGTTTCAATCAGAAAAAAATCACATGCCATCATCTAATATTTCTTCCTTTAAATCAGATACAAAGATTTTGTTTTAGAGTATCTTCAATATCTAAGAAAAAAGAGAACTTGAAGAGATATCTCAAAATCAATTTAATTTCTGTGAACAAAAGGAAAGAAAAGAAAAAAGGGGACAGCAGATCTTAAGAGAACCAGACTGCTGATTCAGTGTTATCAGTTGTATCAATGGTATGATCTCACGTTAAACACTTTAAAGTTTTAAGATATTTGAAAATTCCTTGGAAGCTTCTGAATGATTCTACTGAATGTCTTCAAAAATTGCTGTTTGTTTTATTGTGCCAGTGTGTATTTTTATCTAGACTATTTGAAATAGAAACCATGCCTTAGTGTTGAATTTTTAGAGAGGTCCATTTAGTCAAGTCCCTGTGATTGATGAAGATGTAGGGGTCAAATATTTGTCAGCCCTTATATAGGTAACATAATTACATTTTTCAAAACCTTGTAGAAAATTAAAGTAACCCCTTGACCACAGCCAATCCCATTGAACAAATATAGTAGAATAAATACTGTCATAATAAGTCACCATATGAAGCCCATAGTCTACTTTACCAGCTTGCGTTTAAAACATTTAAAGAGTTACTACTATCCTTAAGGGTTCTAGTGTTTGATATTTGTGAAAACCTTAATAATTTCTGGGTTGTAAAATTTGGGTTTATTAAATTATAAAGTCAAGGCTAGGGTACCAAAATAGGCAAGAAAAGAAAAAAAAAAAAAAAAAAAAAAAAAAAAAAAAAAAAATTTAAAAAAAAAAAAAAAAAAAAAAAAAAAAAAAAAAAAAAAAAAAAAAAAAAGGAGACAGCAGATCTTGAGAGAACCAGACCACTGATTCATCAATTCCTGCAGAATCTAGTGATGAGAGAAGTGTGAGAATTAAAAAAAGACTTGAGATAGTACTCACTCTTTTTAACTGATATGTACTGATTTAATGCTTTCAGGACTATACTAGACTGAAAAAAAAGGAAGAAGAAAAGATACAACTTGGTTCAATATATAGTTATCCCATAGTGATACTTCATTCTTTAGTTTCAAGGTACATTTGCTTCCTTGTAAGAGCTATAACCAGTGATACTTTGATGATATTAGCCTTATATATGTATATATGTACCTACAAGTATTCATCTAGATAGACTTCACTGTTATTGAGAATAATAATAGCGGTTAACAAGGATGTTGAGGCCAACTATCTGTGGTACCAATGTATTGTAGAGGAGGGACAGAAGGAGAGAGAGAGAGAGAGACAGAGAGAGAGAGACAGAGAGAGAGAGACAGAGAGAGAGATTGAGAGAGAGATTTTAGAGATATGGCAGGAAACTTGGCACTGTTGTAGACTACTGACTCTACTGACTGCCACTAATGAACACAACCTGGGGTTTTGAGCTAATCAGCCATTTCTGTTGTAATAGAATAGCAAAAAAAAAAAAATAGTACTAAAGCATCTCAAAACAACATTATTCATTTGACAGGCATCAAAGATAAAATAGGACACAATTCTTCAATTTTTATTTGAAAACTACTATTCCAGACTATTAAGAAGTAAAAATCTTAGTGGAATATGAGTCAGAAGAACGAGAGTGCTGATGACATTAGAGCAGGGCATTTGTCAGCCTCACTCCCTAGAACATAATCCACTAAGATGCTTTTTGGTCCAGTGAAAGTACAAAAGGAAGTGCTGGTGAATAGGAAAAGCCGTGGCACTAATGTGTCCAACCCTTTCAGAGAAGTTATCACCAATTAGAAGAAGATGATATGATTGCTAGGAACTAAATGAATACAGAGGCTTAAATAGAAATGATTGAGAATTTGCTTAAAGTCTAGTTTATAATTTTTAATACTTATAGATTACTACAAGGAGAACACAGTTACCCTGAGTGTAAGAGCTAAAATTTCATATAACTAAATCCTTGCATCACAACTACCGAAGTGCTTTTTCTAATGTCAGAGGATGATGACTGGCTGGATTTATAACCGCAGTGTAATCTCATGGATTGCACAACATCCACTAGTACAATATCTAGAAGACAGACATTCATTCAATACTTTTCATTGATTTGAATATTGTTTACAAGGGTATTCTGATAGATAGTACCAATATGTTCTATTCTAAAACAATACATTCATTGTAGTAAATTTTTAATAGATATAATACTGTCTGTATTTTGAGTCATTTTTCTAAAGAACCCAGCAGAGCACTGATTGATTCTCCTTTTCAGTGGATTTTTGAAGTGTATATGAGGTACCTTGGGAATGGAGGAAGAAAAGTAAATGCATGTTCATATTTTGAGGCATTGTATGTATCATATGACTTCTGTCTGGTTGTTAGAGAAGTGTTCTATTTGTCTTGATATTGGCATTATGTCTGGAAACAAAGTGACAAACTGAAACCATTCATGAAGCAAAAATATCAGGAGAGATAAATAACATGGCAAACCTACAGCTAGCTTTAAAATCTTAGAATCATTTATTTGAAATTTGTTATATTTGGCTTTGAAAACTTGCTCATTTCTATGTGTCAGTATACACAGCAAAGTTAATGCATACTTTTTAAAAAGAGAGGCTATATAAAATAGCGATTAAGAACATAGAATCTAAAACCAGATAATCTGCATCTAAATCCCATCTTTTTCCTCAGGAAAATTGCTAAAACCTTTCTATTCCTCAGTTTCTTCAAATGCAAAATAGATTGATATTACTCAAAAACATCTCACAGGACTACTGTGAAAATTAACTGAATTCCTTATATGAAAACTATTTTAAATAAGTTAACCTACAAATATAATATGATTTTTACCACTGCAGTGGCTACTACTACTGTTATTAAACAATAGTAATATGGTGGAGTTTATATCTTGTTGAAGTTCTGTACATTGAATAAGAAATAAACATAGAAATGAAAATGCTTTGTCCACTTGTAAGAATTTTTTTAGTATTTAAATGGATATGTATTATATATAAAAGCTAGTTGCCTATATGTACTGACCTGTTTGGCATAGCTTTGGATTCATGTTCACAGAAACTTTCTTAGTACCCAGGAAAGTATTACCTAGTCTGTCAAAATTATAACACTGGGGCTAGGGAGATGGCTCAGTGGAATAAACGCTTCCCTGGCAAATGCAAGGGTCTGAGTTCAATACCTGGTTCCTCCAAAAGAAAAAAAAAATTATAACACTGATCAATATGAATGTCTATGCGTAAAGCTGGAAATCTAGATATAATGCCCATATCTATGTTTTATCTTTCTTCTTACAGTTTTAGAATCTATATGGCAAGAAAGCATACATTTAAATCCAAAGTGCAAAATCTTTCAATTTTTGTCTTTACAGGACCTGAATAAAACATTGAAAACTGTGTGTGTGTTTGTGTGTGTATGTGTTTTTGAATGTCAGATTACTTGATTATACAGGTGCCAGACACTTTGTACTTTTTACTGTTGCAGATTTGCAATGAAAGTCACATACTGCACAAGAAAGTTTTACAAGAACTGTTTAGCATACTGATTCAATATCGTGTCCTGAAGTTGAATGCTTTGGATTAGAACAATCTCATATTTTGCAGCAGCTTTTGCTCACTCTGGCTTTTGTTGATGAAGCAGACCAGTTATTTAAAATCAGCCTACAGAAATTAGAATTTAGATTACACAAGAAACACTACTTTGTGATGATTTGTGTATGCTTGAAGTTTTTCTAAAACTGGACTTCAGTGGATTGTCAATTGAATAGTTCTCATACTTGGTGATACTGCCTGCAATTGCACATTGCTTTTTTATTTGAATGACAAAAGTATGTAATTTAGATATCATAGAAACAAGAAATGCCTCGCTATTTCTGTTTGAAGACACATTTTACTTTCTACGATGATGTATGTGTTGGATACAGGAAAAGAATCAGGAAAAGTAGGGGCCAGGCACATGGCTCACTAGAATAAATGCTTCCCTGACAAGCGCAAGGGTCTGAATTCAATCCCCAGTTCTGCCAAAAAAAAAGAACCAGGAAGAGAAGAAGGAGAGGGAACGGCAAAGATACTAAAAATAATAAATATGTGGTATGTGTATTAGGTCTTGTAAACATCTTGTATGATGATTCCTGGAAGGCTGTGTTGCCTAGATGTTATTTCTTATTTTTCCCATTATTATGTTAGTACCACAAACAAATAATGTAAGTGTCTGTATCACTGGCTGGTACTTAATTGCTAAAGTCCTGACTCACCTATTAAACTGTTAATTGCTTAGAACAATTCATTTTAATCTTTGTTATTCTTATTTCTAATGGGATATAATATTAAACTACATGTTCAACTTCATTGTTATCTTGTTCTTATACTACCAGGGCTCAAATTTAAAGGCATTGCTTTTCAAATGATTTCAACCTATTTTTCTAATTTCTCAATAATTATTCTATATGGAGGCCTACCCCTTAGCTCAGTTGTTTAAGTGACTGCTTAAACAGAGCAGTCAGGCTCAGGTTGCTGTGGTTCTAGCCCCAGATCCTCAAGCCTTACTAGACCTGCCCTGAAGGTGTCTTGAGCCATCCTCCCAACAAACAATTCCTAATAATTATTTTATTAATCTGCAGTATATTTTAGGAAAACCTAAAATATTGAAGTGTGGTTTAAATGCTATTGATTATATAAATTAAAAATACAATATTTATGACATTTTTGAGATCAATTTGTTGAGATCTCAATGGCATCTTTTAAATTACAGAGAGGTTTTAAGAATGATAGTGGACTGCCTTATGTATCAAAGCATCCCATGAACATTTTCACACTTCAAATTTGTCTGTTAGTGGTTTTAGCATCTTCACAATCATATTACTGTGTTCATTACAGTTTCAGATAACACAAGAGACAATTTAAATGCTCTTTGATAAAACTAGCAACAGAAAATTAGGTCCATCTTTTATAAACCATTTTTATGCTGCCACAGTAAGGAGATTTTTTTTTTTTCTGTCACTAAAATCTCTTTTTTCCTTGTACTAAGGTTAATGCCTCTTTGTTAACATACTGGATAATATTATTTTCTTTGGAGCATAACAATTTCATTTTAGTTCAGAGCATTTTTCATAAAATTAAATGCCATGAAGACCAAAAGCTCTTTTGAATAAATCACTGAAAGCACAAGTATCAATAAATGTTTGTGCATGTTTCTCATACATTTAGAAGAAAATAAAATAACAGTACCTCTGATAAAATTTTGCACCTCTGTATAGGTGTGTTGATACATACCTGTGATGTTAACTCTCTAGGAAGCTGAAAGAGGAGGATCTCAATTCTGAGCTTAGCTGGGGCAACAGGCTGGAGAACTTACTGAGAACTTTTCTAAAAAAAAGTATGTTTAGACCAGACTTAAGATGTAGTTTAGTGCAAAGCCTCTATATTTAGTTTTCTATGCTTAAAAAATGTTACCTCTAGTCCATTTGTCAGCTGTCTCATATAATGTCATTGATCATAGTGTCTTAAAAATTTGCTGTGTCAACATATACATCTATGGATACTAATAAAAAGCATGCACTTTCCTATAAAAAGTGGCAAATTTGTTATTTTCATCATGAGAGGAAGAAATTTACTCATTTGTGACAAGGAACTACAAAGGACAATTACTTAGGAGATAAAGAAATGAGCACAATACACACATGACTATTGACAGTAATTTCAAGAACATATCTTTTATGAATTTTATGATCATAGTGCTTAAAGTATGTTTATAAACAACTGGAGCAAAATTAGACAAAAACTGAACTCATAAAAGAGATCCAGTTTAAGCCGATGGGTCTGTAACAAAGCAATTTAGTGCAGTCAAGAGTAAACGATGGATATACATAATTGGAATCAGTAGCAATTGCTTTTTCTCTAAAAAGGTGGGAATGTGTTAAAGATAAGAAGACAGGAAAAAAAACTGAAAGAATTCATATTTATGACTTCTATCTTTCAATTAAAGAAGATAAATTCATTTATTAATTTGGATCTGGCTGCAAGCAAAGGCATATATTAAGTGTTTTTTTTTTCCTTCCATTTATGTATTTGGTACAGGGTCTCACTATGCAGCTTGGACTCACAGTGATCCTTCTGTTTTCAGCCTCCCCTGCACCAGGTTTATAGGCATGTGACACCATGACTGTACTCATTAGCAGGCTCAGTGCTCCTCAGGGGAGGGGCCAGCACTGCATGTGGGACCAGGAATCAAGCCCTGGACCATGCACTTGCCAAAGCGGGCTCTAAGTATGTTGAGCTATCTGGCTGGCCATTATACTTTGAAAATATAACATTTATAGATCACAAAAAGTAAAAGTAAAAAATGTGATAATCACTTTATGAAAAAACTTCAATCCACAATTGGTTTCCTACAAAGCTAAATATTTGACTGAGTTTTGAATGTAAAATCTGATCCTATAGGCAAGCATTGTGTGCTTTAAATTGATTTTTCTACAGGCTTCTAATAATCACTTGATGAACATAAATTTTTGACCACTCAAACTAAATTGGCCTACATTTATGTGGACATATCTTCAGTACTCCAAATCGTACATTTCGTAGAATGTTGCCATACAGTTCCTGTTTTGCTCCTATTATTTTGCATCAGTGATGTGTTTTTATTGATGTGTAATAATAATATGGAAAATGAGTTTAATTTTGGTATAGTAATACATATGCATAGCAAATGTTTATTAATTTCACACTCTCATTATTCTCCTCCTCATTTTCTCTGCCCATATTGACTCCCATTTCCATCACTGAAAATCTACTGTCCAGTTTCCTATCTTTGTTCTTTCTTTCTAAATCTATTATTATATTTCTTTTTTTTTTTCAGGATATCTGTTCGGAGTTTTTATTTTAGGAAAAGTTAATTATGGACTGAAGTTCTTTCATGAAGTGATTATCATATTTTCAGTTTTACTTATTTTGATCTGTAAGAATTTTTTCATTGGTACATTGTCATAATAGTATCACATATGAATATGTATGCAATATTTGATGTTTCAGCATTGATATATCTAATTTTATATTTTACATCATTAAAATTATTATTCCAAATATTTTATAATTATTTAGAATAATTTATCATTTTATATTTTTTTAAATTAATAGCAATGAGACTGCTTCAAAACAGGTTAATAGGACATTTACAACAATTAATACATTGCATATTGTTGTCATTGTAGTAGTTTTCATAGCACAAGATGCAGATATGATATATTGTCCAAACACTATTAGTACAAATCTTTCTTCTCATTGAATTAAGAGAAAGTAGCTGTATTATCTATCCTAACTATTTTGTATATACAGATACAAAATGGTCCTTCATTTATATCCTATATTTGTTTAGTTATAAAAGAAAACATGTGATCTTTAACTTTTTACTCTGGATTGTTTCACTTAAAATAATGATGTCCAGTTTCATCCACTGTTTTCTACTGTTGGCATGGGATTTTTTTGTCTTTATTTATGAATAGTATTTCATTTATGTACATATATATATATATATATATATATATATATATATATATATGTAATATAGTTACAAAAATTTATGTTCATCAAGTATGGTATATTGCATTTATTTATTCTGTTCATCTGTTGATGGGTTTCTGCTCTGATTGCAAAGCTTATGTATTGTGAATTTTGCCATAATAAATACAGGTATAAAGGTATCTCTAGAATATGCTGGCTTTATTGTTTTGGGGTATGTTCCAAGGAATGGTTTAACTCAACCAAATTATAGCCCTAATTTCAGTTTTTGAGAAACCAATGTACTGCTTTCCATAGTAGCTCTAAAATTTCCATTCTCAGTAACAATGTATAAGGATTTTCTTTATCAGCATTCTTACTCCTATGTATGTGTGTATGTATGTATTTCTGATGATAGCCATTCTGACTAGAGTAAGATAAAGTGAATGTCATGTGATGTAGTTTGGGTTTGCAGTTCCCTGTTTGCTCAAGATGTTGCATATTTTTCATACAATTATTGGCTGTTTAAATTTCTTTTCAGAAATGCCCATTAAGTTAATTATCCATTTGTTGACTGGGACATTGGGTTTTGGGTCTGTTTACTTGTTTGTTTGTATTTTGGATTGTGGCATTTTCTTAGCCCTTTCTATCTTCTGGATATTAGTACTTTGTCAGAAGAATAGATGGTACATATTTTATCCGATTCTGTATACTGTTTCTTTACTTTCTCAATTTCTTGTTTTGCTACACAAAAAAAATTTTAAGGGCCAGCCAAATAGTTATGCAGATTAAAGCACCTGCAAGCAGGTGCAGGGGCTGTGCAAGCCCCAACCCCCAGGACCCTCTGGGTCAGCAATTGAGACTGGGCATAATGGTGAGTGCCTATAATCACAGCTCTTGGGAGGTTGTAAACATGTGGGTCACTAGGGTCCAATCTAGTAGTAAGACCATGAACACCCTGTAGGCCCTTCCTTAAAATACAAAAAAAAAAAAAAAAAAAAAAAAAAGAAAGAAAAAAAGAAAAAAATTAATTTAGTGTAATCTCAAGTGTAAATTCCTGTGGTTATTTTCCAATTTATTGGAGTCCTATTCAGAAAGTCACTGACAGTGTCTATGACTTGAAATGCTTCTCTTCCTGTTTTGTGCATATTTTCAAAGATTCAGATCTTATATTTAGGTCTTCCATATACTTTGAATTGAATTTTGTATACATGGGAAGTTAAGAAGGAGGTAATTTCAATCTCCTACCTATGCATATTCAGTTTTCCCAGTGATATTTGTTAAGGACGATTTCTCCAGTGAATGTTTTTGGCATATTTGTCAAGAACCAAATGACTATAGCTGCATGGATTTGTTTAGATTTCCTCAATTCTAGTTCATCGGCCTATGTTTCTCTTTTTATGCATGTACTATTCTAGTTTTGTTAAGGTTTTGGATTATAATTTCAAATTAAATGTTATGATACCTCCAGCTTTGCTCTTTCCACTCAGAATTACTTTGATTCTTTTAGGGTTTTTATTTTTTTTAAAGAGAGTAAAAGTTAGAATTAAAACAGAAAAACTACAAGTAATACAAAATTTCACTTAACAAATGATAGACAAAATAAGAGAAAACAGACAAAAAAGATTGAAAAAGGGAGATGAGACAAATTAAGACATTAACTCCCTTCCATAGACTAGCAGAAATGCACAGTACATTTATACAATCTACCGTGCTTACATACATAGATAAATCTCTTTCCTCCAAGCTCTCTCTTGTCCTTTTCTTCAGATCACATAAATCTGTCATTATTTTTTCCTCAGGATTTTTGTCTTTTGTATTTCTGTATAAGTTTTAGGATATTTTACTATTTCTTTGAAAAAAGTGATTAACATTTTGATGAGGATTGCATTGAATTGGTAGATCACTCTTGGTAACATTGCTATTTAAACAATATTAATTGTTTATTCATGAACCCTAGAGCTTACTCTACTTCCAGTGGCTTTTTCAAATCCCACTTCAATAAGAAGGGTTTTTAATGATATGCTGATTGATTAATACTTCTTCCTACAAATTTTATAGACAGTAGGAACTGGTATTTAATTCAAACTAGTAGCAAGAGAATGTTCTGGGCATAACACAAATAGACATGGAGTATTAACAATAGAAAATAAATTATGTTTGTTTTGTCACACCCTGGAAATGTTAGGTTGTGTAGCAAATAAAATTTCCAAATATCTGGATCCCGAAGAATAAAGACAATAAAAAAGTGTAGAAATACCTGTCATTTTCTTTATTGAAAATGTGCATGCATAATTTTTTCACAATAAAGATAGACCAAAAGGAAGTGAAAAAAGCACCTCTATCAGTTACCTGTCATCAGATAATATTATATAATAATCAAAAATTTGCTTACAAAAAAAATAACTTCATGGTTTGTTTACTTACCGGTAGAGCAAAATGTCCCTATATATGTTAGCATGGGTCATATACATTTTCAGGGATTACGTATCTTTCAATATTTTCTGGGTGATTTTTGCTAAAACACATTGACAGGTATGTATCTTATCCTATAACAGGCTTGCTGAAGCATGTTTTCATTGCAATACAGAGATACAGATGTGAGGATAACCAATTCACATAGGCATCTTTTAAGCCTCTATTACATCACTTCACATTCCACTGACCCAAATAAATCCAATGACCTAATTAAGAATCAAAGTGAAGACATATTTTCAAATTACAAGGCAAAAGTGATAAATAAGGGAAGCATAAAAATTTGGGAGCATATTATGGTTAGACTTTCACAGTGCTCATGAATAAAGGTCATATTTAATTATATATCAAATTCAAAGAATGTTGAAACTAGACCACTGTGCCATTAGCAAACAAATAAGAAATTTCCTGTTCATTGTGCATGGTCTATTTCTATTCAACTATTCAACTACACTGTAATAACACAGAATGATTGTTGTAGTAAGGGAAAAATGTTAAAAATTCTAGGTAGTAATGAGTCAACATACATCTGAAGTGGAATCAAATTAGGCAGGTGAGAAGACTAAACAAAATGAAACATTTTAATCATTACTTTTTTGACTGAATATCCATTACTAAAATGAGGCTGCCATTTGGTACTATGAGAAGCAGTTGATTGTGAAATACATTTTTATGATTGGAGTAGCCATAAAGTTTGACTTGTATTTTCATCATGTGCCTGGTGAATATCCAAAATAATAAATTTAGAAAGATAGTGTTGGACAAAACCAAATTATTGAGTGATTAAATTCAATTAGTGATTTTTACTTCATTATATTGTCCAATAAATAGTGGGTAGTATTTAAGAACGAATTATTCAAGAGGAAAACCGCAAAGTTCTTGAATTTAAATCTCACTTGTGCTGCTGCTGATTAAATTAACATGTGTGGTTTTATTTTTTTGTGTGTGTGGAACTGGGAATTAAACTCAGGATTTGCATTTGCCAGGCAAGCGCTTCTTCCACTGAGGTGTCTCTCCAGGCCCAACATATGGGATTTTAAAAAATTAATTTAAAATTTTACATATAATTTTCATCTATTTCAGAGTTTTTTTTTTTTTAAAGATTTTGTATTTTAGGGAAGGGTCTACAGGGTGTTCAGAGTCTCACTAATAGATCTGACTTGTAGTGACCCCCCTGTTTACAACTTCCCAAGTGCTGGGATTACAGGTATGGAACACCACACCCAGGCTCAATTGCCATCTCGTCTTGCTTGGGGGGGGGGGGCGATGCTTGCACAGCAGGCCCAGGTATCAAACACCAGGCCCCAACGTTTGCTTGCAGGTGCTTTAACCTGCTGTGCCATTTGGCCAGTCACTCTCAGGGTTATTGTAAGTATCTGAATTTATTTTTCTTTCTTTTTGCTAGAACTGGGGATTAAACTCAGGCCCTTATGCTTGCCAGGCAAGCACTTATTCTTCTGAGCTATCTCCCTGGCATATTTTAAGGATCAATTGAGTTAATATAACTAAAACACTTCAAACATCATCTTTTAAAATAAGTACTGAATTGCTACTTCAATTTATTAATTCTGTTTAATAAGCAAATTTTCTATAGTTGTGTGTAAACTGAAATAATGTTTTTGGAGAATACTCTGGTATATGTTGCATAAACTATTAAAATTTCATCAACCACTCTACCAGCAGGACATGGCAATGTCACCTCTCCCAGGAAGTGCTCTGCTCCCAGACACGGGTCCTTGGGCTTCTTGCCTTGGAAGCGCAGCACTAGGCATTGAGGCAAGGTGAAGAGTTTCACCAAAGATGACCCTTCCAAGCCAATTCACCTCACAACTTCTTTCAGCTACAAGCTTGCCATGATGCACATCACGTGCAGAGTGGATAGGCCAGGATCCAGGGTGACCAAGAAAGAAGTTGTGGAGTCTGAGAATATTGTGGAGACACCACATTTGGTGGCTGTAAGCATTGCAGGCTATGTAGAAACTCCTTGAGGCCTCAGAACCTTCAAGACAGTCTTTACAGAGAATGTTAATGATGAGTGTGAAAAGTGTTTCTTTAAGAACTAGCATAAATCTAAGAAGAAGACCTTCACCAAATACTGCAAGAAATGGCAGGACGGGGCCAGGGAGATGACTCAGTGGAATAAGCACTTCCCTGGCAAGCACAAGGGCCTGAGTTCAATCCCCAGTTCTGCCAAAACAATGGCAGGATGATATGGGCAAGAAGCAGCGAGGCAAGGACTTCAGCAGAATGAAGAAGTACTGCAGGGTCATCTGCATTACTGCCCACACCCAGATGTGCCTGCTCCCACTCCAGCAGAAGAAGGTGTACCTCATGGAGATACAGGTGAATGGGGGCACCATGGCTGAGAAGCTGGACTGGGCCTGGGTGAGGCTGGAACAGTAGATGAGATGGTCGATGTCACTGGGGTGAATAAGGGCAAAAGCTACAAAGCAGTCGCCAGTTGCTGGCACACCAAGAAGCTGCTCCTCAAGACCCACCAAAGGCTGTGCAAGGATGCTTGTATTGGAGCGTGGCACTGTGCCTGTGTGGTCTTTTCCATGGCCTGGGCTGGGCAAAAGCCACACGGAGATAAAAAAGAACATCTATAAGATTGGCCAGGGTTACCTCATCAAGGATAGCAATCAGATCAAGAACAATGCCTCCACTGACTACAACCTGTCTGACAACAGCATCAACCCACTGGGTGGCTTTGTCCACTACAGTGAGATGACAGGCAACTTTGCCATGCTGAAAGGCTGTGTGGTGGGGACCAAGAAGTGGGTGCTCACCATCCACAAATCCTTGCTGACATAGACCAAATAGCAGGCTCTGGAGAAGATCAACCTCAAGTTCATTGACATCACCTCCAACTTTGGCCATGACTGGTTCCAGACCATGGAGGAGAAGAAGGCAATTTCATGGGACCACTGAAGAAGGACCGCATTGCCAAGGAAGAAAGTGTGTAACAGCAGAAACACCTATGCTGCTAGTGTGGCCTCAATAAAAGCTGTCTTCCAGTGGAAAAAAAAGAGATTTCATCAATCACAAAGTGTTTGAAGAGAAAAGGGGCCAGCCAGATAGCTCTGCAGACTAGAGGGCCTGCTTAGGTACTGCACAGGGGTCAGGATTCGATCCCCGATATAACTTGCCAGCCCAGCCCCTGCGACATGCTGAGATGGGGATTAAGACTGGGGCTGGTAGTGCACACCTGTATGCCCCATGCTTGGGAGGCTGAAAACAGGAGATTCACTATGAGATCGATGTACATAGTGAGACCCTGTAGACCTTGTAGACCCTGTACTAAATACATAAAAAAAGAAAAACAGCTGAAGAGAAAAGAATTGCCTTATGAAGAAACATTGCAGATAAGCTACACTTTACAAAGCCAAATTTTTATTTTATCAAGCTTATTTTGGCATAGTTGTCTCAGAAATTTTCTTGGGAATCTTACCACTTTTGACATTTTTCTACCAGAGTGTTTACAATTTATTCAATTAGCATATATTTACTGTGTATTATTGAATCTTTAGCATTTAAAGTTGTAGCTCTAACTTCTAAAAGGCAACTAGTAAAATAGTTTCATATGTTGGATTTCTAAATTTTGATTAGTTTATTTAGATTACAAAAAAATCTACCTCTCAATATCAGATAGAAGTCATATGTTTAGGGTTAAAAATATAGTTGGTAGGGCTGGACAAATACTTCAGCCAATTAAAGCACCTACAAATAGGCTCAGAGGCCGGGTTTGATCCCCAAGCCTGCTGTGCCAGCTCTGCCTCTGGGGCACTCTGAGAGGGCAATTGAGACTGGACCTGGTGGCACGTGCCTGTAATCCCAGCTCTTGGGAGGCTGTAACCAGGTGGATCACTATGAATCTGATCTAGTAGTAGGACCCTGAACACCCTGTCGACCCTTCTCTAAAAATAAAAAAAAAAAAAATAAAGCTGGTAATAATTTATTCAACGTAATTTTATGATGGAGAAAGAGTACTAATAATCAAAAAATACAAATATAAGTTATATTGAAAATTCCACACTGCATGTGAATGTGTAATATATTTAAGATTATGAATATATAATGTATTTAGATTAAGAAAATGTTTCTTTAATACAGGTGAATACCAACCATGTTTGTATCTTTCATTTTGTGTTGCTGCAGCAGTTTTCTTATACAAACAATGATACTTCAACAATGTCTTGGCTTTAGATTCATAATTATTATAATTAATCCTAAAATCTTTAATCTGTAAAACTTCGTTTGTTTTATTTCAATTATCTCAGCAAACCCTTTATTGAATAATCTTTCCTCTCTTAATGCTTTATCCTTGAAAATCTGCTAAGTATAAATTTAAAGTCCTTTTTCTCCTCAACTTCATTTAGATATCACTGAAAAAAATATATATAATTTTTTACAGAGGATTGAATTCAGAACCTTGAGTTTTCCAGGCAGGAACTTATGAGCTGTCTCCCCAGCATATATGGATATAGATATAGATATAGATATAGATATAGATATAGATATAGATATAGATATAGATATAAATATAGACATAGATATAGATATAGATATAGATATAGAGATATAGATATAGATAGATATGGTACAAAACCTAATGTTTTGATATAAATGTACGTAGTGAAATAATTGAATTCAAATACAAGTCATATGAAATCACTTTGTTTTCAAACTTCCAAATGATTCACTTGTATACAAATATTTGTAGAAATTATTGTAGTTTGAAATACCTCATCCTCTTAGAAAAAAACTTTATGATATTGTTCCAGTATTTCAAAGCAATAACCACTGGAAACATTTAAGGGTGCTTAGTCCTAAGATATAGAACAGTATCCCATCATGAAAAGTATATAGGTAAACTGAAGTTGATTTTTAATTAGCAATGTACTAAAAATGTAACCATGTCAAAGAATTTCTCTTCCTTCATTCTATCTGCCATGGTTTGAGTAAGGTTTCTCTTCCACAAACTTCATATTGATGCTTGCTTCCTATTGCAACAATGTTGTAAATGGGGTACCAGGGAGTAAAGCTTGTGGAAAGGAATGGAATCAATATGAATGAATTAGTACCTTTATTGAATGAATTCTTTCTCTCTTTGGACTAAATTAGTGCCTGAAAGAGTCAGTTGTTATACCAAAAAATCTGTCTCTCAGGATTTTCTTCTTCCACACAGGCCTACTTGCTTCCCTACTTTTCAACAATGAGATGAGGCGTCACGAGGCTGTCACAAAATGCCAGTGCTATATTCTTGGAATTCCCAGCCTCTGGAATAATGAGACAAATTTCTATTCTTTATAACTGCCTGGTGTCCACTATAGCAACAGAAAACACCCTATGACACCATGCTTTTCAGCTCTTTGGGAAATAGCCCCTTAGAAAGTCCCAGGATACCTCTTAGGAATAGGAAGATGGTGCCAACAACTGCTTCCAGACACTTTTTTCTTGTACCTAACTCTCTTATTATATTTTCTGAGAAGAAACTCCCCTGTTTTAAGATTCTTGGGATTTTGGAAGGATAATTATACAACTGGCTGGCCTGTCAAAATAGGAGCATATTTTAATACTTTAACAAGAATCTTATGGAGGTAGATTCAATATGAAATTGAAAGTCTTAGGTACCCTGGGGACAAAAATATATTAATATGAATGCAATGTTTACTTTTCCTTAAAATCATATAAAGTGTTTTGTTGTTCTTACTCCATACTGACAAATAGTACTAAAAGGGTGAATGAAAAATGACAAAATAAAACATATGATGAGTACCAAGAAGCCAGAATACCGCTGGGTTACCACATACTAGAATTTGTCATCTGCTGACAGACACCACCATATTTCTTTTCTTCTTCTTTTTTTTTTTTTTTTTTTTTTTTTTTTTAGCGAGACCAGGAATTGATCTCAGCCCTTGCACTTGCCAGGGAAGTGCTTATTCCAATGAGTCATCTCTCTGGCCACTACCAATATGTTTCTTGTTCTTGTGAAGCTTGTTTCTCCAAAGCACCCAGAAGTCTTGGCTGATGCTCAGGAGAGGTGAGAATAGGCAAGTAAAGAGGGTGAGCAGTCAAGAATCTTCCAAAGGATTGTTAGCTCTGCCTGGGCATGGAGCAGCATGAAGAAGTTGTTTCCATTACTTTTACTCTTGCTGTCTCATGCAGGCCATTTGGAAAGCAAAAAGGATAATTGGTTCATTGTGAAACCAGAGGTAGCCAAATTCAGTAAAATGGAACATGAAAAACTAGATATACAATTTTGGCGCAGACTAAAAGCAAATCATCAGATGACTCCTGCACAGATGATGTTGGACATATGAGTCAAAATTCCTGTGACAGTGAAATGGAACTAAAATCCACTTCCACAGATAACAGGAAAGGAGACCTCCACAATTTAGATGACAAGGAAAACAGAAACTTTACTACAGATTTTACTAGTCAAAATTGTGCAAAATACTCACATAAATAATTCAATGCTAGAACTATGCCAAAAAATATAATAAGGAGCTTGACAAGGGTGAAGCCTACTGATTGAAATGCCAGCACTGCCATTCAGTGTTGGAAACTGTAGCAGGCAAAATGCCACAGGATTTTGTGACATACATAAATGATGAAATAAAAGTGAAATATTCTCTATGTATCCATTGCCATATTAAAAATGTGTTTACTATGACACCTTACCAGCTGAACTGAAAGGATACACAGGTCTGTTGTACTTACCAGGACCTTCTCATGGTAATTGACTTATAAATGTAAAAGACTTATGAGTTTCAGATTGAAGTTTGCAGAATAAAAATGACAGTAAAGACATTTGGTTTCCCTCAAAATTACCTGAAGTTTGTTGACAAAATTATCCACCAAGAAACAAAAATAACTCATAACCTGGCTGCTATCTGCACATTGTTTATGAGATTTGTGGTACTGATGAACATCTTGCAACATTTTGTGGCCAATTTAACTTTATTCAGTATTTTAGGGTGGTGTGGAATTTAAAATTGAAGGAAGGGAAGGGAACAGAAGAGAGTGACTTGGTTCCTTTGCTTCTAACTATACTAAAGATGGTTCAACACTGGAACATGAGAGGATACAATTTCACAACAAAAATAAGGCCCAGTTGATGTTTTTGATGCGTTATACAGCAACTATGATGTTCCTCCAATCACAAAGCGTTGGCCAATTCTTGTGTTTTACTTGATCTTAAACATTAATTGTGTAAATAGTTTCATAGTTTACAAATAAATAACAAGTGCAATGTACAAGGGCAAAAGGGTTTTTAAGCATTAGGGATTGGAACTCATAAGAGATCATTTAGAAAAGAGAAAGAGTAAAATATTTCTTCTGAGAGAACTATGCAGAAACTGTGGAGCGCACTGGTGGTAATCATAGGTGATCAGGCAGGTGCAACCTCACAAAGACAACAGGAAAACCCAAAATATGTCATGTGTGTCCTACAAAAATCGTCAGGGAAATAAACCATATGTGCTATCAGTGTGATACGTGTATACGAAACATGTGGTTGTTGTATGTGAAGAGAGCCTTGGGTATGACAGTTGAGCAAAGTTTATTTTTGTGGGTGGGCTTTTGCTCATATTTACACATAGGTTTGTATTTCTGATGCTATCTATGTGGTTTTGTAAGTAAGTAAATACCTGAATATGAAAATGCTGATGGCAATTCCAGGCACTCACTACATATTTGACATTTTGTGTCATTTTTCTCTTATTTTACTGCTAAATGCACATTGAAAAATTTAGTGAAAAGCACTGGGACAAAAGAGGAAAAAAAGAAAGTTGACAAGAATGGCCTGCCATAGAGGTAACTAAAGCTAAGCATGTGAGTTGTCAGTGTGATATATGGGCATGGAACATATGCTTATGTGTGAGGAATTATTTTTGTTGTAGATTTCTATAGGTATTTTCATTGTAGGTCATATAAGAATATATTTCTGAGATTATATTTTAGATTTTATAAGCAAGTATACAGCTAATGGGAAAATGGTGATGTTTACTCCTAAATGTGCAATACACGTTAAGAATTTAAGGTAGGCATGATGTTTCACACCTGTAATACCAGCACTTGGCAGACTGAGGCAGTGGGATTCAGTGCAAGTTTGACACCAGCTTGGTCTACAAAGTAAGCTCAAGGCTAGGCTGAACTGCATAATGAGACCCTGTCTCAAAAAGACAAAAAAATAATTTAATACTCTATTTTATGCATAGTCCATATTTGTATTAACTATATGTTGTATAATATGAGAACCTCCTGACAAACCTTCTAGATCAGAAAGATGTAAAGTGCATTGTACATAAAGGGCATGAAAGCAAAACACATGTGCTGTGAATGAAAGCAATACATGTCTTGGAATGTACTGTTGTCAGGTGTGAAAATTGCCTTGGCTGTGACAACTGAAGCAAGGATCATTTTTATTTTAGACTTCTGTTAGTATTTTTAATTGTATTTTATATGAAAATTTATTTCTGTTTGGTTTTTTAGACTTTGTACACCATAAAACTGTTGATAATGAAAATTTTCATTCATTTCTATCAATACTCAATAAATATTAAAAATATGATACTCAAAAATATTGTGATGCTTGCTATTTCTATTATTTCTCTATTTGAAATTATAAGCAAAAATATTTATGGAGTTAAACATGTTTACTTTCAGCAATATAATTACTTATCATAGATTATAATTATTTAAGCCTAGATATACTCATCATCTTTATAATTTCTGTTTTTTTCTTTTTTTTGGTGGAACCAGGGATTGAACTCAGACCCTAACACTTGCCAGGGAAGCACTTATTTCACTGAACCATCTCCCCAGCCCCATCTTTATAAGTTCTGAATGACAGAGATCATTACTTTTTCCATTGCCATACCACTAATTGCAGCATTTGCACATAGTAAAACAGTAATATTAAATAATCATAACAATGACAGCAACAGCAGTTATTGAAGAGAGCAACATAAAATGAAATAACAAAATAAGAATAAAATAACCAGAACAAAAAATATTCAAATAAAAAGTCTACTGCCAGTAGAAAAAGTATTTTGAGGAGAGTTTGTTGATAATGAAGATTTATTCTTAAGACATTACAGACGATCATAATCTTGAGTATAAGGTAGAAATGAATTTTGCAAACTGAAAACTGAAATGAGCATCTGTTATGATTCTGTGAGACATTAACATGGACTCTGAACATTTCCGCAAAGACTGTGACACAGAAGATGTAGTGATGGCAATAAATGAGATTGTTTTTCCAGAGACAAAATGGTAGCAGAAGTCCAACATTACCTGGCAGGAAGAGACTGGGAACCTCTGAAGAGAGAAGAAAATGAAGTAGTATTGGCTTTTCCGAGGGCCCAGGTCAAAGATTTTTATTGTTGCTGCTATCCAAAGGACAAAGACATAAAAACCAGTAAAATTTCTTTATTTTGATACAGCGTCTCACTACGCAGTTTGGGCTCAGTGATCCTCCTGTCTCAACCTCAGCACTGTGCTTCGATTGCAGGTATGGGTGGTTTCAGAGCTCACACCATGGATCAGATTTAGGACTTTGCATTTGCCAGGTAGGCACCCTTAGCTATGTCCTTGACTCTAAAACAAAGAAAATTTAAAAACATATGGGGCCAGGGAGATGGCTCAGTGGAATAAGAGCTTACGTGGCAAGCACAAGGGCCTAAATTCAATCCCTGGTACCGCAGCAACAACAACAAAAGTTAAAAACACAGTATTGGAAAAATTTTCAAGAGCATCATTGGAATAAATTCTGTGGATATCACAATGACTTGAGAAATGGGAATGTATAAAAATAATGGAACATTTTCTATGGTGAAATAAAGCATGTGAACTACTATCATTGATTAACTTGCAATGTAAATATGTGGCTGAAGTATTTTATATACACACAGTGATAGACAATAAAATGTGGTTATTTTCCAATTGAAACATGCCTAAAGGAACAAAGAAACTGAATTCTTAAATATACTTAGTTTTAAATAATTAAATTTAAATACAAATGATTACAAGTGGAATTGTCTCAAGTGAGATGTTTCGGGAGTGCAGTAGTTTGATTGCTTTAGACACTCTTCATTCTCAGACTGGTCTTGCCATATGTGACCAACTTCCAGCTTCAGCAACTCCCTACAATCCATTTTCCATGACTCAAATTTATTTTTGTCTCAATACCATAATTTCTGATAATCTTACTGTTTCAGCATAAAACTTAGTATCATTCATACATAAGTAGCAAAAGGTATGGTAGAATACATCACTGTGTTACACTCAAGTTCAAAATTACTTAGATAAGCAAGTGAGGGTTCCTGCCCATTAGTTCAGTTGTTTAAACACCTGCTTTATGCAGACCCAGTCAAGCGCAGGATAATGTGGTTCCATCCCCAGCTCCTCATGTCTTACCAGACCTCCCTTAAGGCAGGCTGAGCCAGTCAAAAAAAAAAAATCCTTGTCAATTTTGAAAAAAAAAAATCAAGTCAAATGTACAAATAAATCATGGCCTTGTCACACAGTAGGATGACATACATTAATCACAAATATGCATAATTTCATAAACAGCATGATTAAAAACACTGACCAAGATTGTTGAGTTCAAGAAACTAAAATCAACAAGGCACCTATGCATATATCATGTGCATATAAAGTATTTAAACAGATGGAAATATAATGCAGTAATACATCATTCACAAACAAAAAGGCTTTTGTACATCTCAGTTGCAAACAAAAGCATTTGGAAAAATTTTGTTCCAATTGGCAGATTCCACATCAGGTGATAAATATAATTACAGCCATTTGCCCCACATAGAAACAAAGGCAGTCATGTCCCCTAGAATCATAAAAAACTAATTCTTTAAAAATAGATGCCACTGTATGTACCAATATATAATGTTAAGGTTAAGGCTGCAGGCCTTGCTGAAATATGCCCATAGTCTCAACATCTTGAGATGTTGAGGGAGCATGATCCTTCGAGCCTAGGACTTTGAGGTCAGGCTCAACAACATAGTAATACTTTGTTTAGAAAAACGGCGTGCAAGTCAGAACAGTGGATGTGGAGGATAGAAGTGGGGAAATGAGGAATAGCGAGTGGAAAGGACATCAGAGAAAATTATTGGATATTGTACTGACCTCTTCTAGTATTGTTTATAATAAATATAAATTTATTGACATGTGCATAAATTTTATTTTCTATTGCTGAAAATCATATTACAAGTTTAAAATTACCCAAATTTATTATCTCAAAATTGTTATATGTAGAAGTTCAGATACAGCATAAATTTTGTACTCATAAATTGATATCAAGGTGTCCTCTTAGGGCTGTATCTCCTATCTGAGATCTCAGGTGAATTCTCTAGTGCTTGAATCCTCAAACATCCTAGTTATTAGAATTGATTTATAATGGTGGTAGGCCTGAGGTCTTCTGTTTTTTTTGTTAGCTACATGTGAAGGCTGTGTAAAATTCTAGAGGACATCCATTCATCATTGTCACATAATCTACATGGCAGTTCACAATATTTATATTTAATTTTCAGGGAAACTTAGGCATATATTACTGACATTATATTCTTATAGCCAACAGGAAAACTCTAGTCCAACTCAGAATACCATTTTTCCATAAGGTCAAATAATATGAAACATTAATTAGGTAGACAGAATTACTTTACAGAAATATCCAGATTACTTTTCAATGAATATCTGAAAGATGGAGTGTACATAAGGACTTAGAATACTATGGTAACATGTCAGAGTTTCTCATACTCCAGGTAACTTTGTCATATCAAGAGCAATATTGAATAAAAATTTAAAATAATACTTAATATCACCAGTGAACTAGGAGCGGCTGGATCAACTATTGGTGGTGTTTCACTCTTTTTAAGGTTCTTCTGATTAATTGCTCACCAAAAGTATCCCTATGTTCTATTTGTGGTACATTACCCTCACAATGGCCACTTATGTCTATACTTTTAATAGATGTTTGTAGATTAATTTCAAATCAATCAGAATTAGTGAAAAATGGGAACACAACACAAATAGTATTAAAAATGCATTTACTGAAATATCAGCCCAGCCCCCAGACACACTTAGCCCACAAAGACATGGTGTGTTGGTGAACACTTGTATTTAAGCATTGGGGAGGCTGAAAACAGGAGGGTCACTACAAGTCCACGCTGCGTGGTGACACTTTGTACCGAATAAGTTTAAAGCATTTTTTAAATTCTTTCTTTTTTTCTCCATACCTTAGGGAAGGATCTATAGGGTGTTCAGGGTCTCACTACTAGATCAGACTGGTACTGATCCACCGGCTTACAGCCTCCCAAGAGCTAGAATTACAGGCGTGCACCACCATGCCCAGTCTCAATTGATGCCTCAGCATTCCACAGGAGTGGGGCCGGCAGCGCAGACTAAGGGATCAAAGCCCTGGCCCTTGCACCTGCTTGCTGGCACTTTAATCCGCTCAGGTATTTGGCTGGCCCTTTAAAAAAATCTTTCAAAATAATGGAAAATTATTTAATATACAAATAAGTGAGGCTTGTAGAACCCCAAATAGCTTGGATCATAAAAAAGATCTCTTAATGACACATAGTCAAAATCTTGTAAGCACAAGACATTTTAAACCGATTAGAGAAAGACATGAATCACTTATAAAAGTAAACAAAATAGAACTATAAGCAAATTTGCAATACAAACCTTAGAGATCAGTACTTGGAATGAAATGTTTCAAGTCCTAAAAGAAAACAATTTGTAGCCTAGTCTTCCATTTTGCAACACTAAAAAATTAATGAAGATATAAGATATTTTGGTGATAACAAACACTTAATGAAAATCATGGCTAATAACCCAGCACTTTAAACCTTTTCAAGGGTATCCTAGGAAGAAACAATGAAGCAAAGAACGTCAGAAAGTTTAATAGAATAAATAATATTCCTGGGCCAGCCACCAGCCACACAGCTCAGTGAATTGAAGCCTCTGCTTAGGCAAACACAGGGGTTGGGGCTTCTATCCCTGACCTGATGTTTCGGCCCTGCCCCCAGGGCATATGGAGGTGGTGACTGAGGCTGGACATGGTGGCAAGCACCTGTAATCCCAGCACTTGGGAGGCTGAAAACAGGAGAATCGCTACAAGTCTAATCTATATAGTGAGACTCTATTGACCCTGTACTAATACTTTTTTTTTTAAAAAAGAAAAGCAAAAAACCTCCATATAAGGTGAAAAATAAATTAAAGATAAGAAGCAGCAAGAGGAAAAATAGGACAATGACAAGAATAACTCAATATCTACCAGCAAAACTATAAATGCAATTGCTCTAAATCATCTGATCAAAAGACATAGACTGGCAGAAGGATGACGAAATTAAACTGTGTGCTTTAGACACACTTAACCCAACAAGAAACTCATAGACTTAAAATTAAAGAATGGAAAATAATATACCATGCAAGAGGAAGCTGAAGAAAAGCAGATGTAGCCATTCCATATTGAGACTTCAAGCTAAAAATATCAAAACAAGTGAAGAATATCACTATATATTGCTTAAATGAATAATTATTATGCATAAAACAATAGTTGGCCAAATTTCTAAACAAATACGATAGAATATAGACAATCAAACGAACATAGACACAATTATGAAAGACCTCAATATCCCATTATCACAAACAGATAGATTTAATAGACAAAAATATCAACAAAGATATAGTTGAATAAAACATTTGAATAGATTCACATACATCTACAATGTTCTAACCAAAAAACTATACATATTCATCTCTGCAGCATATGGAGAATATCAAAAATAGACAATATACTAGTCAATAAAGCCATCTTAAGTAAATGTAACACAACTGAAATTATGTCATGCATATTACTAGTTCATAGTAAAGTGAAACTAGAATTCCTTGGCAAAATAAAGCACAGAAATTATGCAAATACTTGGAAGCAAAACAATATAGTCTTAAATAAACACTGTTGTTGAAGAAGAGATCAAAGAAGAAAGAAGGCAACTTTTAAAACAGGAAAATAATGCCAGTGCAACATACCAGAAATTATGGCAGACAGTGAAAGCAGTACCAAAATGAAAGTTTAATACCCACATAGCTAAATACTGGAAACAACCCAGATGCCTATCAACTGAGGAATTGATAAAGAGGATATGGCATTTTTACAGAATGGAGTATTATTCAGGTATAAATCAGGATAAATTTGAGACACTTTCTGGGAAATGGACATAACTAGAGACCACATTCTTCTTTTATTTAGTGTAAGGTCTACAGGGTCTACAGGGTCTTACTATAAAGATCATACTCTTAAGTGAAATAAATGAGACATGCATGTGCAAATATTGTATCATCTCCATAGTGTGAGAACCTGAAAGAGAAAACTGGGAAAAGGGAACAAACTTACTTTTTTTGTTTACATATGTGGATCTCATTTATTTATTTATTTTTCTCTTTTTTATTATTTTTAAAGAATACAAAATAGTGATAGAATAAAACAGCATTATACATGATACAAGATTTCACTAAACAGAGTAATAGGAATCCATCAATGGCTGCTGTATTATATGACGCTATGTGCAAAGCACTTTTTCAGATTACCAGATATAAACGTTTAAGTTTTGTTTTCAAAGAACAGTAACTAAGATGTTATAAGAAATTCAAAAGAGGAAAAATATCCGAGTAAAAACTAAAATTGTAAGCATTAATTGCTCCTTTCTTACATGTTTTTATATTCATATAATTAGAATTCTCAAAGTAGAAAGGAGTAGGCATTAAATATTTAAAGATTTAAAATTTCTGAATTTAGTTCAAGTTAAAATATCACATTTCCAAGAAAAGTAAACCTTTTGCACAAGAGATTTAAATAAAATCATACCAAAATACACAAAAATAAAATTCTCCAGAACTTATTATAAAGAAAAAAATGGTTAAAGCATATATGTAAAAATATTAGCTATGGAAGAACAAAATTAAATATCACCTTATTCCACATTAGAAAAAAAAGGACCAAGTGTTTAAGAAACTAGACTAATTAAAGGAGTGAAAGAAAAAAAAAAAAGATCTATCTTCTTTGAATTTTATACTTGGCAAACATACCTTTGAAAACTAAAAGTACAATATTTTCTAGCTATACAAACTTGAAACATTTTAATACCTTTCGATGTAGCATACAGGAAAGAATGAAGAGCATAATTCAAAAAACATGAGAAGTTGCAGTATGCTCCTGGATGAACAATAAATAGCTCTCAAAGTGATAGTTATACAGAACTATATAAAATATATTAGATGAACCCTTATTTAAAAGATCATTGAAGATTTCTGTGAAACAGTACCAATCTTATGTCAAGTTATACTTGTATATTTTCATATATATGTATGTGTATGTGTGTATAAAGGACAGGGAAGAAGTAATATAGAGTCATCAGCAAAAAGAAATATACTTTTTAAAGTTTTTACTACTAGGAGAAGATATCCCACGAGGTCTTTTAGATAAATTTTACTTCAAAGATATAGTATAAATCTTAAAACAAAAATTAAGATTAAGCAATATTCAGGAAATTAAGTACTAATTAACGTAAAATTAAATGTTTCAAAAAATTGAACTAAGAAAAAGTTTTAATGATAGTAAAGAAATACTAAAATAAAACATAAGATAAATGCTGGAATGACAAATAAATGACCATCACTTCTAACAGTTTGGCGACAGGATATCGCACAAAGTTTTAGTGTGTTGTGGACATGGATAATGATCATGACATTTACTGGTGGCCAGGTGTCGCTTGTGGGACTGAGCTACAGCTATTTCCTTGAAATCTACCCTGTAGACACATATGAAATCATGACCCATAGGATGCAAGAGAGGTCCATTTGTAGAGTGTGCTGATAGAAATATTTTGCTGCTGTATACAAAAGAACTGAAAGACTACTTTTATATACCTCTTATTCTCCTGTGTTTCTTTGCCCTATTTTGTGGGTTATTTCCATTCTCCTTCATGGGGTTATGATCATTTTGCTCCCTCTGTAGAACATCATTTAGTAGTCTGTGTAGGCTTGGCGTTGTCATTATGAAATTCTTTATTTGTTCTTCATCATGGAAGTATTTTACTTCTACATTATACTTGAAAGAGAGTTCTGCAGGTATGTCAGTCTGATTGGAATTTGTTTTCTGCAAGACTTGAAGTACTTTGCTCCATGCTTTTCTTGCCTTGATGGTTTGTGAAAAGAAATCTACTGTTATCCTGATGGGTTTTCCTTTCAATGTGATCTGTTTCTTTTCTTTAGTGGCTTTCAGTATACTGTTCCTGTGCTTAATTTCTGGAATCTTGATTATTATATGTCTGGAAGTGGTTTTAATTGGGTTGATGTTATTTGGATTTCAGTTCTCTGAGTGTCAGATTGTTGCCCCATATTTGGGAAGTTTTCGGCTATTACTTCATCCATATTTTTTATATCATTTGTATTGACTCCTTCCTCTCACTGATGCCTATTAGTCTTCTATTAGTTACTGAGTTGAGAAGGACAGGAGAGGGAGTTAGGGAAAGAGATGTATCAATATATGTGAGTAGAATTGTTTGGGGAACTCTACTGAGGACTTTTGGTCAATGAAAAGGAGCAGATAATGCTTAATTTGTTTTATCTCTTTTTGAAAATTGTTTGCCCTATTTCTGTTCTCAATTTCTTATATATTTCTTTTTTCCTTCCTTTTTCAATTTTCCATGCACATATCTGGTAATATAAATAACTGGTTGGAAAACAACACTGCATTACAACTAATACTGTGAAATTCATCTTATTTTGTTAAGTGAAATTAGGTACCACTTAAATTTCTGTTTTATTTTTCATTATTTTAATAATTTTATTGAGAAAGAAATAGCAATGAGATAGTTTCAAAGCAGGTTAGTAGGACAGTTATAATAGTTAACCCATGGCATATTGATGTCTTTGTAGTAGTTCTTCGTAGTACAAGATACAGACATGATATCCTGTCTAAGCACTATTAGTACAAATTTTTCTTTTCATTTAACTAAGAGAAAGTAGTTGTATGTCTATGCTGGACCAAGACATAAAAAATTATTCTGTTTTAGTAATATTTTTACTGTTTAAAATATGGAAACAACTTTTTAAAAATAAGTGTTAGAAACATAAACAATTTCAGGTATGTAGCAAAGTACACAATCAACACAATATAATCTAATTTCAACCTGTAAATTAATAATGTATTCACTGAGATAAAGAATTAGAAAAAACTACCACTCACAATAGCACCAAAAGAAATTCCATACTTAAGAAATAGCCAAAGAAAATAAATGATCTCGACTTTAACTATGGACAACCATTAGGAAAATAACAAGGCAGAAAGTATTAATTATTGAATCATTGATGTAATTCATGTATAAAAAATAAGATACGCAAACAGCTACACTCTCTTAATTTACTGACAAGAGACATACACTATAATAATGTCTGTAAGTATAGGATCACGTATGCACCTTCTATGATCCCAAAACATTATGAAAACAGTTTGCATTAATTTCTCAAATCCATCTTGTCAAGGTATCTTTTTATTTATTTATTTTTTATTTTATTAAACTAAAAATGTCAATCAGACAGTTTCAAGACACCTTAACAAGACAGACTCAATAAATTAATACATTGCAAACTGTTTTCATAATGTTTTGGTTTTGTACAAGGTACATACATTATATTATATTTACAGATATTATTTTAGCAGATGTCTCTTATCAGTAAATTGAGTGTTGCTGCTTACTTATCTTATTTTTTATACCTGAATTATATAAAAAATTCAATAATTATTCTCCTAGTGGATGACCGTAGTACGAGAAGCCAACATAATATCGTATCCAACCACCATTAGTGCAGATCTTGCCTCTCATAGAATTATGTAGAAGCACAGCGTTATCTATCCCAACTGTACTGTCTATACACACACATCATGATTTTTTCTTTCTACACCCCTTCCTTTGTCTACACCTGTCAAAAGCGGGCACTCCATTGTCATTCAACTAACTTAGGTGCTTGAACTCGACACCACAATCCAACACAGTCCAGCATTCCACAATAATAGTGAGTTATTCAAAGAAGCTGTCAACCATAGCCATTTACAGCTCTGCTTAATATTATGGCCCCACAATGTATACTTCATTTTTATACTTTTCTGCTGGATGGTTAAGATCTAGATAGATCAAGACTTATATACCAACACATGAACTTTATATTTCTTATGTGGACAGTGAAGTCCTCTCCTCTCTTGTAGTCCTGTACATTATTCTGTAGATCCTTTGTCTGTGTCATCCATGTGAAAACTTTCTCTCAAGCTCTCACAGAGAGCAAACTGGTCAAGCATTGGCCGTGACTTGTCAAGGTATCTTAAAACTGTCTCATTGATATTTGTACTTCAATAAAATAAAAACAAAAAAATTAAAAAAAGAAAAGAAAATAAATGATCTCTATAAAGACATTGTGACAAAGAGGATATCTCAAAGTGGAGAGATTTGTTTTCTTTCTGGGAAGAAAACAATTAATATAAATAAAGTGGTCACACTTCCAGTATTGATGGGCAGATTTACAGCAATCCCAATCAAGATACTGGCAACATTCTCTGCAGAGCTGGAAGAAGGTCCTGGAACTCAGATGGAACCAGATGAGGCCCAGAACAGCAAAAATCAATCCAAGGTAACAAGAGCATACCAGGAGGCATTAGAAGCCCTAACTTAAGGATGTATTATAAAGATATAATGAGAAAAACACCATGGTACTGGCCCCAAACTCATGAGTCAGTGGATCAGAATAGAGGATGCAGAAGAAAAATGAGCATTCACGTATTTGATATTTGACAAAGGGATCAAAAACAAGAGCCACAGGAAAGATAACCTCTTTAATAAATGATGTCTGGAAAACTGACTGTCAAAATGCAGATTCAATCTAGATACATATCTGTTACTATGTATTAAAATAAAATCAAAATGTGTCAAGAAATTGATTACTAAAATAGAAGCATCTAGCCTGAAGAAAGTTAAAATACATAAAACCTTGAAGTCATATGTGTTGGCAAGGAATTTCTGAATGTAACCCTGTTTGCACAAGAATTAGTACAGAGAATCAACAAACATTTTCATGAAGTAAAATCCTTTTACACAGCAAATGAAATGACAGTGTAAAAATAAATACTAATGAATAGAGAAAAAAGCCAGCTATTCCTTAGAGTAATAATACATAAAATTTATCATTTATTTATTAGTTGTGTTTTAGGGAATGGTCTACATGGTGTTCACTGTCTCACTACTAGATTAGACTCATAGTGATCTGCCTGTTTACAGCCTCCAAGAGCTGGGATTACAGGTGTGCACCACCACACCCAGTCTCAATTGCTTTCTCATTCCCACACCTGCTTACAGGCCCTTTAATCCACTGAGCTATTTAGCTGCCCCTTAACTTATAAAACTTATAAAGAATTCATAACAATTAGAAACCCTACAAATAAAAGATCCCATCGAAAATGAGCAGGGGAAATGAGTACTTCAAAGAAGTGCAAATGGTCAGTAAAAATTGTTCATCACTGGCCATTAGAGAAATGGAAATTAAAGCACAGTAAGATTCTATCTTAGCTCAGAGAAAAATGACCATCATCCAAAAAACAAATAATAACAAACTCTGGTGAGGCTATGGGGAAATGGAAATCAATTTACATAGTTGGTTGGAATGTAAAATAGTACAATCACTGTGCAAATATGTATGAAGATTCTGCAAATAATGAAAGTACAAATTCCATTTGACTCAGCTCTCCCTTTTCTAGGTATCTTCATAAAGGCGTTAAACATATGGTATTAAAATGACACATGCACACCAAATGTGTATAGCAGCACAATTCATAATAGCTCAGTCTTGGAAGAAGCCTGTATGTCTAACAACAGACAAGTGGATAATGAAAATGTGGTATTTACAGAGAGTAGTACTGGGTGTTGATAATGGGAAACCCCACCCGGGTTGTGAGTGGCACCAATCAATAGGCTTAGAAAGGAAGAATCGTGATGTGTGCATATAGACAGTACAGTTTTGATAGATAATGCTGTGCTTCCCGTGCCAATATATGTTTGTTCATGAAATCTTTACCTACCCCTATGTCTTTAAGAGTTCCTCCTACTTTCTCTTCCAGGAGATTGAGTGTTTCTGCTTTAATTTTAGATCTTTAATCCATTTTGACTTTAACTTAGTGCATGGTGATATAGCTGGGTCAAGTTTTAGGTTTTGGCATGTAGAAAGCCCTTGAAAGAATCAACAACTGGGATCAACTCTTCTGAAGGAGCTTCTGCATGCCAAAAGAAATTGTCAACAGAGTGAAAAGAACCCACAAATTTTGAAAAAATCCTAACTAATAAGCAATTAGACAGAGGACTACTGTCTAGAATATATAAAGAACTAAGATATAACAGGGCCCTCAAATTTAAAGACCCAAATCAGAAATTGGCATCTGAGATGAATACACACTTCTCAGAGGATGAAATTAAAGAAGCAAATAAATATATGAAAAAATGTTCCACATTGCTAGCCATTTGTGAAATGCAAATAAAAACCTCACTGAGATACCACCTCACTCCAGAAAGAATGGCTATCATAAGGAAATCAACCAACAACAGATGTCGGAGAGGTTGTGGAGAAAAGGGAACACTTCTCCACTGCTGGTGGGAATGTAGACTGGTACAACCATTGTGGAGGTCAGTGGTAGACTCCTCAAAAGAGTAGGACTAGAAATCCCATTCAAGCCGGCTATCGTCCCACTGGGAATTTTCCCAAAGGAACTGAAAACATTGTATCATAGTAATATATGTGTACCTATGTTTATATCAGTGCAATGTGTGATAGCAAAATCTTGGAAACAACCAAGATGTCCATCACATGAGGAATGGTTGAAAAAGATGTGGTATTTCTATTTAATGGAGTATTACTCAGCTATTAAGAATGGCCGGGCATGATGGTGCATGCCTGTAATCCTAGCACTCAGGAGGCTGAGGCAGGAGGATTGTTATGAGTTCAAGACCAGCCTGAGCTACAAAGTGAACTTAAGGCCAGCCTGAACTACACAGGGAGACCCTGTCTCAAAAAGACAAAAAAAGAAAAAAAAAAAAAAAAAGATAAGTTCGAAGCATTTATACTGAAGTGGATGCCACATGAACATATACTCATAAGTGAAATAAACCAGACACACATTTGTAAATATCATATAGTCTCCCTAGTATAAGAAGCAAAAACAGTAATACAAATGGAAACATACAACAACAATTAAAATCAACTGAGTCCGATAAGGCAAAGTAAATGGCATATGCTGCAGGATACTAATCAGCTTTCCTTCTGTATGGTTAACAACCTAAGTTCACAGATCAAAATTGGAGAAATAGAAGAGCCACAAGGCCAGCTAACATTTTGGCCCTACCCTTTCAAGGTCAGCGAAGACTCAGGACATAGGAGAACCTGTAGTGCAATATTATGAGACTCAGGTGAGCTCCAAATTTTCTGAGCAAGGAGATTGTGGAGCCACAGAGGAAAGAGATTGAAGTTCTATAGTGTGCCTGGGGAGAGTCACATGGAGAGAAAACTTTCTCTCAGGCTCTCACAGAGAGCAATCTGGTCAAGCATTGGCTGTGACTCATCCACATGGATGACACAGACAAAGGATGTGCAGAATAAGATACAGGACTACAAGAAAAACCCTGAGCGGACTTCACTGACCTCATAAGAAACATAAAGTACATGTGTTGGTATATAAGTCTTTCTCTATCTAGGTCTTAACTATCCAGTAATAAAGTATAAAAAGGAAGGATACATCACGGAGCCATAATATTAAGTTGAGCTGTAAATGGCTATGGTCGACAACTTCTTAGAATAACTCACTATTGTTGTGGAATGCTGGACTGTGTTGGACTGTATTGTCGAGTTCAAGCACCTAAGTTAGTTGAATGATAATGTAGTGTCCATCTCTGACAGGTGTAGAACAAGGAAGGGGTATAGAATGGAAGAATCATGATGTGTGTGTATGGACAGTACAGCTGGCATTGATAACGCTGTGCTTCTACATAATTCTATAAGGGGAAAGATTTGCACTAATGGTGGGTGCACAAGATATTATGTTGGCTTCTAGTACTATGGACAACCACTAGGAAAATAACAAGGTGGAAAGTATTAATTATTGAATCTTTGATGTAATTCAGGTATAAAAAATAAGATACGCAAACAGCTACTCTTTCTTAATTTACTGATAAGAGACATATGGTATAATAATATCTGTAAGTATAATATCATGTATGCACCTTCTGTGATACTAAAACATAATGAAAACAGTTTGCAGTGTATTAATTTACCAAATCCATCTTGTCAAGGTATCTTAATACTGTCTCATTGATATTTGTACTTCAATAAAACAAAAATAAAAAGAAAAAAGAAAAAAAGTAGGCTGATAGTCTGAGTGAATTAAAAGGGAAAGGGAGACCAAATGCTTCTGATTCACTACCTCTTGCCTTTATGCTATAAACATTTTACTTTCTGTAGATGCCCTTTTCTATACTACCCTGTCTTGGAGCCAGCTGATTATAGATTAAAACTAGCAAAACTATGAGCAAAAATAAACTTTTCCTTCTTTGAGTGGAGTGCTGGACATGCTGGCACAGACTTGTAATCCCATTACTTGGGAGAGTAAGACAAGAGGATCACTATGAGTCTGAATTATGTATGTATATGAGCATTTTTCCCAGCACCGAGAAATGTAACTAAGGAAGCTAGTGACAGGCTTTTCCATGTAGGTACCACTGTCCTTCACTAGCACCACTATAGAGTGCTTGTGGTATGAGAACTTAAGTACTGCAGCAGGTGTTACAGTAACAGGTAGTGGGGAATGACACTTTCAAAATACAGTTTGATTTTGTATTCTCCATCTTTTTCTTGACTTAAATATGGACCAAAAGTAATCTAAGCATTTGAATTTACCATACCCTTAAATAAGAATTGAAGTATACCCGTTAAAACAAATTATCTCTGCATATATCCAGAATATTTTGACATTGTTCATTGACAATGACATTTTGAAAATGCACACATGTAGCAGAAATAGCTTTGTACATTAGAAAAAGCTAAGACTGAAATAAATAAAAACTGTTATGATGGAGAAATCTGTACTTTGTGACAAAGTATGTTCCTCTCACATCCCTGGGTCATGCATGACCTGGTAGATTATAAAAGTTTCAAGCTTTAGAATATTCCAGTTAATTGACACTTAAAATCTCACATCTAAAAGAAGTTTTCATTTAAGAGTAGCCAGGCACAGTTCATAAGAACAGGCTATCTCAAGTTTAATCACCTTGATTTCCTGACAGCTCATTAGGCTAGAAGATCAGGAAATTTCATGTAACTGGATGTTGGAAAAACCTGTGGCATTTTTTCCTGTGATATTTCTATGCAAAGCAGTAAACACATGCCCTAGATATGAGTTCATTTAAGTAGAATTTTATGTGGTTGACTGTACATCGAAGAAGAGGATCTGTCCTGCTTAATATTGTCAGTCACTTCAGTCAGGTTCTGAAAGTCATGATTACCAAACTTAAAGGTGATATAAAACTTCAGAAAAAAAGAATTTCCTAGATAATACAATTTGTATTTAAATTGTCAACATGATAGAATGGTGAGTCATATTTAACAAGGGAAATAGTGATACAAAAGTAAAAGTTTTGCACATTGCTCCCAAATATAATGCCTTTAACTACCTAATCAAAAATTGCATGGACTCAATAGATGCTGGACATAACATGCATTATTTAATTTATTTATTTTACTTTTTAAACTACCTTGCTAGGTGGAAGAATTTTCCTTTATTATGCAATAGTGGAAATTCAGAGAATTTCTAGTTTTGAACAGGCCATTATTGGTATATACAGTGCTGCACCTATTATTTTTTTTTGGTACTGGTATCAAACTTGAGACCTTCGTGTTTGCCAGGCAGGTGCTATGCTGCTGAGCTACATCCCCAG
This sequence comes from Ctenomys sociabilis, assembly GCA_004027165.1. Taxonomy (NCBI): domain Eukaryota; kingdom Metazoa; phylum Chordata; class Mammalia; order Rodentia; family Ctenomyidae; genus Ctenomys; species Ctenomys sociabilis. The sequence continues at coordinate 4,949 of PVKA01013701.1, read as the reverse complement.
GCCCTGTAGTGACTGCACATTTAGAGTAGATTTTTTGAATTAGTAAATAAAATATGTGAATGAGGGCATATGGCCAAAAATCGTTAATATGAGAAACTTAATTTTATATACATTGTCTAGAATTCTAAGAATGGAAATCCTGTTTTACCTGCTAACTCATATTACTGGATTCAGAGATTAACACCATAACTTTCAGTGAATTCAGACAAAATATAATCAATTAAAATGTATTAATTATTTTAAGAATGTTCCATATTAAATAAAAATGAAAGGGATAAAGAGATTTATAGTTTATTTTCTGAAGAAAAGTCATAAGGCTTCTCACATCTAAAAATGATAGAATTTCTACAAACTTCTTAAAAACTTCCAGAGAGAAATAGACTGCTTAAAAATGAGAAAACTTGAACACTCAGTAGAATCTATTGTATACTCTATAAAAGAAAATATATTAATATTTATTATATAGTTTAATAATATTTTAGTTTTATGACTTTTTAACATGGTGAATTATAGGTATGTGTCGTGATTAATAGTAAAAATAAAACTTCTGACTGCTACCAACAAAATCATTTTTCCATGCAATATGGAACTTGAGCTCTTAACAGTTTTCTCTGCTACAATCATAATTAAATTTCTAGCATTTATTGATTATTAGTCTCTCTCTTGTATATATACATATGAGAGAAAGAGAAGAGAAAGGACGAGGAGACAAGAAGAGAGGAGAGGAGAGGAAAGAGACAGAGAAGCTTTAATGATACATGAGACATTTAAACTATTTCATACTGACTACATGCAATTGACTCCTGAGTTTATTTTTTAACTGTTTAGACCTAAAATATAAAGATACAGAATATGTACAATAATAAAGGAGAATTTTTGAGAACTTCTTCGGACGTTCTAGCAGGGGAGCACAGAAACTTGTTTACAGTTGGGCATGAAACAGTCCTCTATCAGGGGTGGCCATCCTCTCCCAACAAGTCACAGCCTTGTGAGAAAGGCACATAGAGTGGTGAGGGAGGAAGGGGACAGTTCAGCTGAATCAACCCTGCTGATCAGTGGGTGACAGATATCACAGCCCGATTGCCCTCACATCCTGAAAATCAGAATTTTGGAGAATACAAAAGTCTTTGAAGTTTGTGCAAATTAGCTGATTTTTTTCAGTGACAAGTTGTTTTTCAAAATTTCATGAGTTAGTATCAACATTTAGCATCAATACAGACAAATGATTTTTTTTCTTATAGAATTACACTCATGAATTTCTTTCTCTTTACTACAAGGAACGCTTTATAAAAATTGACTCATAGATCCAATGTTTTATTTTGTTTTCTTCTCTTAGAAATATAATTATGGCTGAAAATAATAGAAGAAAAGGATGTAAACCAAATTCATTTTCTACAGTTCACAGTTAGAAACTTTTCCACAACAACTCTTTTCCCTTGCTCAGTTTTTCACATAGTTTGCAGGAATAATTTATAAGTTACTGTAGAGTAATAGTAATATCATGTCTCTATGCTCATTAAATTGAAGTAGTTGTGTTCCTTGGAGAATAATTGTAAGATAATTAAAGTTCAACCACTCACATTTAAGTTTTGTGCTATAGCTACAAAAGTATTGAAACTGGAAAATAAATAAGACTGTTCAGAGATACTGTTCCATTTTCTCTAAGTCGTTATGTTACTATTTGATATTATCATTTATATATTGGCTTGTATCACCAAATTACCCAGAATATACAAACTAAAACAGAATGATGACCACAAACTTTAAGAGGATGACAAAATAATGAAATTAAAAAATATATAAATCCACATTTATTACATAGGTTTTCAGCTATAATTTGTTAATAATGATATATCCATGAAGCAAAATATAAAATTCACGAAATGTAATGTAAAAATATTTCAATTATTTTAAAAATATATAAACACAAGCAATCCTTCTGATTTATAGTTTAACAGGGATACATATTAAAATGTAGATTAATAATTTATTAAACTGGAGATTTTCCTTCCATATGTTTGAGTCGCTGAGTCTATAGTTTATGATTTCTGCTTAAAGTTTCTTGTGGCAAGCTTATTTCATAGAATGTTCTATCAAAACAAATGAAGCAATCTTGTATGATGAAAGCTATGTTGATTGAACAGTGAGATGTAAAAATTCTAGAAATTCATTGTACAGCATGGTACTTATAGTTAAGAATACTGAACATTTAAAATTTGTTAAGAATAGAAATGTCATGTAAATTTTTCACAACTAGAAAAAGGACAAGGAAACCAATAGTTTTAATCTACTTTAAATTATTAAAACATAGGAAGTGTATAATTGAGAAAACCAAGTTTTCAGTGAAAAATTGATAATGTGTGATGGATTTAATGATTAGACAAGAATACAAAGAAAATTTGGAAACTATTTCATTGGTAGAAAAATGATATATAGATGTTTCATCTAAAAATCAGAAGGGCTGGTTCTGTGTTTATATGTGTGTGTGCAGATGGGTGTTTTTTATGCACAGGCATGCTCTTAAATGACAGGCAGGCATTCCAGAATATATATAATTTCAGTTTTTTTAAACCAGTCAATAAATTCAGGAAATTTTCCTAAGGATAATTTTTCAGAACCAGATGGAAGAAATAAGGGTCACAGCACTTCAATTCATAAAAACATTTGTGCCAAACAAGGAAAATTTTACTGGTAATTAGAAATATCCTCAATAAAATTGACTTTCTTGTAAAGACATGATGGAGATTCACTTATCCTACTTGCCAAGGAACTTTATCAGCCAAAAACATACAGGCCATAAGGCTATTAGAAGTGAGATCTGAACATTATTCCATGTTCTTTAAAGCTTATGTAGTCCAAGAAACTAGACATTTAAAAAATAGTAACAAGAAAAACCAAAAGCCTATAATTAAAAACCAAAGCATACATACCTCCAATTTACCTCTGGAAAGGTTAAACAAAAAGATCTGAGAAATCAAAGCACAAGGCTATCTTCCTCATGCATTCAGTTCAGTTTTACTATTTACCTAGACTCTAAATAAATCACAGGTTGAGAAATTCACACAAAAATTGATTCCTGGGCTCAAAAGTAGAAAGTAACTTCGGGGAGTAAATAATTTAGTACTACTGTTCCTATAGTTAAAAAATAACTACATGTAATAAAATACATTTTTCAGGGATACAGAAAACAAAGGTGAGAACTCATGGAATGCACTTCAATATGAAAATTCACTCAGAAAGACAGGTATATGAAAGAAGTAGTGATCAAGGATGCAGGTAAACCACTTCCAAAATTGGCAGATGAACAATAATAATGACCAATGTTTTGTAGTACACAATATGGGAAAAGAACTAGTAGAGTTACTTTACAAATATCATCATATAATTTCAGAAAAAATAAAATGATGCAATCTTTAAAATTTATTAAATTAAATATGAATGTTAAAGCCATTTTGCAGTCACTAAGAAAATATAGACCACAGAAAACAAATAAATCGAATTCATTCATAAATGTTAGGCAATAAATCAAGACCAAAAGAAGAGAAAAATAGATTTAGTACAAATAGAATAGAAAATAAATGTTTTAAAATTAATTGGAATATCAATAATTATTTTAAATGGGCCAAGCATATAGCACAGTGGCCCAAGTGTCTGCCTAACAAGTGCAAGGTCCTGGGTTCAATTATTGATACCAAAGATAAATAAATCACTTTAGAAGTGAAAGATATGAAAGCCTTATGTAAAATATGTAGCTGTAAATGTGTTAATGAAGGTATGAAGCAGATATGCATCAATCTTTGGTCATATTATAAATTATACATATAATTACCATTAATTTCACATAATTTGTTTTCTTATATTGTAGTTTTATATCTAGTTCTCTCAAACATTCTAAAATTAACACACAAAAGATATGTAGACTGTTGATATGATTGATATCTGAAGTATCTCAGAAACACCTCACTTATTCAGAAGTGGAACTTTTAGAAGTTGACTGAACCGTGCAAATGCTATACACATCAGCTAATACATTATGGATGAATTTATAGCTGAGTGTGGTTTCAGGAAATGGGGCATAGATGGATGAGCTATGTCATTGGAACCATAACTTAGAATGGTTTATTTTTGTCTCTGGGCCTTTCCGCTGTTTCAACTCGTGGTCAACATGAGATGAAAAACTTGACTCTAGCATGCCTCTCATTCCCAATGTTTATCCTTTGATTCAGTCAACTATGGATTTATATCTCTAAAACTGAGTTAAGCTAAAATTGTCCTTTGAATCCTGGGTTTCAGAAATGGGAAGATGATTCATACAACTATCGAAATACTATAATAATATCTTAAATTAATTAACAATAAAATATTTTATTATGTATATATTTAACAAACTTATTCTAAAATAAATACAAAAATTTCATTAAATAAGGAGAGATGAACAATTTCAAAATTAAACTGAGTTTCCTTAAAAATTGAAACATATTTTCAAATACAGACTTAGAGAATATTGAGTCACAGGAAAATCAAGAAGCTTAGTTCCTTATATTAGAATTGGAAAATATAAATTTTAATAACAAATGTGTAAAGAACATTTTGTAAAGGTTGGTGAATATCTAGGTTACATATCAAAACAGCAGATTAGAAATCGCTACAAGGCCGGGGAGATGGCTCAGTAGAATAAATTCCTGCCTGGCAAGCACGAGAGCCTGAGTTCAATCTCCGATCCAGAAAAAAAAAGTTATTACCACACAGACTAGTTGTCGAAGGTGCAACATTAAGGTGCTAATTTGTTCCCTTTCCATTTTCTTAATGTGTGAGTTTATAGCTATTATTTTCCCTCTAAGAACTGCTTTCATCGCATCCCATAAATTCCGGTAAGTTGTACTTGAATTTTCATTGAATTGTAGATATTGCTGAATTTCTTGTTGAATTTCTTCTGCGACCCATTGATT
>PVKA01013700.1:0-54333 GCA_004027165.1 Ctenomys sociabilis | reverse complement strand
TAGGGAGACTATACGATATTTACACATGTGTGTCTGGTTTATTTCACTTATGAGTATATGTTCAAGTGGCATCCACTTCAGTATAAATGCTTCACACTTATCATTCTTAATAGCTGAGTAATACTCCATTATATAGAAATACCACATCTTTTTCAACCATTCTTCATGTGATGGACATCTTGGTTGTTTCCAAGATTTTGCTATCACACATTGTGCTGCTATAAACATAGGTATACATATATCTCTATGATACAGTGTATCCACATCCTTTGGGAAAATTCCCAGTAGGGGGATAGCTGCTTGAATGGGATTTCTAGTCCTATTCTTTTGAGGAGTCTCCATACTGACCTCCACAGTTCATTACTTCGAATAAGAGCAATTGAATTATAGATATTCTATTGTGCTTTTAATATGATAAGGTTGAATGGGTTGACTTCCAAAACTGGATATTTACAAAATATTTCTTTTTAGGACTATGTTTATGTAATGGTTATTTCTTTACTTATTTCTTTTTTTTTATGGTACAGAATGGGTACTATTTTAGTTTTACTTTTTGTGTTTTTGGTACCAGGGGTTGAAATCAGGAGCTTGCACTTGTCAGACAGGTGAGAATGCTGCTGAGCTATCCTTCCAACCCACAATATGTGGTACTTTAGAATTGTTTCTAAGAAGCCTCTTTCGATAATGTGATAGTTATTGTAATTAAATTAACAAAAATTATTGAATATTTATTTTTATACTAAATAATATGAATTTATGGAAGGAAATGCCTTCTTTTGGTCTTTTTTTTAATTTTTGTTTTATTGAAGTACAAATATCAATGTGACAGTTTTAAGATACCTTGACAAGATGGATTTGATAAATTAATACACTGTTTTCATAATGTTTTGGTATCATAGAAGGTGCATACATGATATTATACTTGCAGACATTATTATAGCATATGACTCTTATCAGTAAAGAAAGAGCATGTAGCTGTTTGAGTATCTTATTTTTTTATACCTGAATTACATCAAAGATTCAATAATCAATACTTTCTACCTTGTTATTTTCCTAGTGGTTGTCCATAGTATTCCAAGCTGACATAATATGCTGTCCAACCACCATTAGTGCAAATTTTGCCTCTCATAGGATTATGTGGAAGCACAGCGTTATCTATCTCCACTGTACTGTCTATACACACACATCATGATTCTTCCTTTCTATTCCCCTTCCTTTGTCTACACCTGTCAGAGATAGGCACTCCATTGTCATTTAACGAACTTAGCTCCTTGAACTCAAACACGCAATCTAACACAGTACAGCATTCTGCTACAATAGTGAATTATCCGAAGAAGTTGTTGACCATAGCCATTTACAGCTCAGCTTAATATTATGGCCCCGCAATGTATACTTCATTTTTATACTTTTCTGCTGGATGGTTAAGACCTAGATAGAGCAAGACTTATATACCAACACATGTACTTTATGTTTCTTATGAGGTCAGTGAAGTCCTCTCAAGGTTTATCTTGTAGTCTTGTACCTTATTCTGTAGATACTTTGTCTGTGTCATCCATGTGGATGAGTCACGGCCAATGCTTGACCAGTTTGCTCTCTGTGAGAGCCTGAGAAAATGTTTTCTCTCCATGTGACTCTCCCCAGGCACACCATAGAACTTCAATCTCTTTCCTCTGTGGCTCCATAATCTCCTTGTTCAGAAAATTTGGAGCTCAACTGAGTTTCATGATGTTGCACTACAGGTTCTCCTATGTCCTGAGTCTTCGCTGACCTTGAAAGGCTAGAGCCAAAATGTTGGCTGGCCTTGTGGCTCTTCTATTTCTCCAACTCTGATTTGTGAACTTAGGTTGCTAACCATCCAGAAGAAAAGATGATTAGTATCCTGCAGCATATGCCATTCACTTTGCCTTATCTGAACCAATTGATTTTAGTTGTTGCTGTATGTTTCATTTCATATTTCTGCTTTTCGCTTCTTACACTAGGGAGACTATACAATATTTACACATGTGTGTCTGGTTTATTCCACTTATGAGTATACGTTCAAGTGGCATCCACTTCAGTATAAATGCTTCAAACTTATCATTCTTAATAGCTGAGTAATACTTCATTATATAGAAATACCACACCTTTTTTAACCATTCCTCATGTGATGGACATCTTGGTTGTTTCCAAGATTTTGCTATCACACATTGCACTGCTATAAACATAGGTACACAAATATCACTATGACACAATGTTTTCAGTTCCTTTGGGAAAATTCCCAGTAGGGGGATAGCCGGCTTGAATGGGATTTCTAGTCCTACTCTTTGAGGAGTCTCCACACTGACCTCCACAATGGTTGAACCAGTCTACATTCCCACCAGCAGTGGAGAAGGGTTCCCTTTTCCCCACAACCTCTCCAACATTTGTTGTTGGTTGATTTCCTTATGATAGCCATTCTTTCTGGAGTGAAATGATATCTCAGTGTTGTTTTTATTTTCATTTCACAGATGACTAGCACTGTGGAGCATTTTTTCATATATTTATTCACTTCTTTAATTTCGTCCTCTGAGAAGTGTGTATTCATCTCAGATGCCCATTTCTGAATTGGTTCTTTAAATTTGAGGGCCCTGTTATATCTTAGTTCTTTATATGTTCTAGACAGTAGACCTCTGTCTGATTGCTTATTAGTTAGCATTTTTTCAGAATTTGTGGGTTGTCTTTTCACTCTGTTGACAATTTCTTTTGATGTGCAGAAGTTCCTTAAGAAGGGTTGATCCCAGTTGTTCATTCTTTCAAGTGCTTCCCGTGCGAATATATGTTTGTTCATGAAGTCTTTACCTACCCCTATGTCTTCAAGAGTTCCTCCTACTTTCTCTTCCAGGAGATTGAGTGCTTCTGTTTTAATGTTTAGATCTTTAATCCATTTTGACTTTAACTTAGTGCATGGTGATAGAGCTGCATCAAGTTTTATTTTTTGGCATGTAGAAAGCTATGTTTTCCAGCACCATTTGTTAAAGAGGCTATCTTTCTTCCAGTGAGCTTATTTAGCCCCTTTGTTGAAGATCAGATGGCTGAGTGTGATTGTAGGTGCCTCAGCGTCTCTTAATCTATTCCACTGATCCTCAGGTCTATTTTGTTGCCAATACCATGTTGATTTTATCACAGTGGCTTTGTAGTATAATTTCAAATCAGGAATTGTGATGCCTCCTGCCTTGTCTTTATTGGCTAAGATTGCCTTTGCTATTCTAGGTCGTTTGTGGTTCCAAATAAATTTTAGGAATGATTTCTCTGTCTGGGAGATATGCTGGTGGCAGTTTGATAGGGCTTGCATTAAATCCGTACAGCAATTTTGGAAGTATGGCCATCTTCTTGATGTTGGTTCTTCCTATCCAGGAGCATGGAATATCTTTCCATTTTCTGAAATCCTCTCTAATCTCTTTTCTTAGGGTGTTGTAATTTTCCGGGAAAAGATCTTTGCCTTCCTTGGTTAAGTGAATCCCAAGGTATTTCATTTTCCATGGTGCGATTGTGAAAGGTATTGTTTCTATTGTTTCCCTTTTAGTGTGCTTGTTATCTGTGTAGAGGAATGCTATTGACTTTTGAGTGCTGATTTTGTATCCTGCTATGCTACTGAATTTCCCTATCAGTTCTAGTAGTTTCTTGGTGGAATTTTTGGGGTCTTCCAAGTAAAGTATCATGTCATCTGCAAACAGTGATTATTTAACTTCTTTACCTATTCTTATTCCCTTTATTTCTCCCTCTTTTCTAATGGCTGTTGCTAAGGATTCCAAAACTATATTGAATAGGAGGGGCGATAGAGGACATCCTTGTCTTGTACCTGATTTAAGAGTAAAAGATTTCAGTTTTTCCCTATTTAGGATTATATGAGCTTTTGGGTTGTCATAGACGGCTTTTGTCAAGTTGAGGTAGAGTCCATCTATTCCAATTTTCTGTAAGATTTTGAACATGAATGAGTGTTGGACTTTGTCAAAAGCTTTTTCTGCATGAATTGAGATGATCATGTGGTTTTTAGATTTCACTCTATTAATATAGTGTATTACATATATAGATTTTCGAATGTTGAACCATCCTTGCATCACTAGAATGAATCCTACCTGGTCATGGTGTATGATCTTCCTGATGATTTGCTGTATTCTGTTTGCTAGAATTTTATTGAGGATTTTTGCATCTATGTTCATGAGGGAGATTGGCCTGTAGTTCTCTTTTTTTGTGTGTCTTTCTCTGGTTTTGGAATCAGTATTATGCTTGCCTCCAGAAATGATTTTGGGAGGACTGTTTCCTTTTCAAATTCATTGAAGAATTTAAAGAGTGTAGGGATTATATCTTCTATAAATTTCTTGTAGAATTCAGCTATTAATCCATCAAGGCCTGGACTTTTCTTTGTCAGTAGGCTTTTTATTATGTTTTGTATTTCATTGGCTGTTATTGGCTTATTCAGATTTGTTATATCTTCTTGGTTCAGTTTTGGTAATTTGTACCTTTTGAGGAATCTGTCCATTTTTTCTGTCTTCTGTTCTGTGAGTGTAAAGATTCTCAAAGTAACTATTGATAATCTTCTGAATTTCCGCTGGGTCTGTGGTGATTTCACCTTTTTCATTCCTTATTGCATGTACTTGAATTTTTTCTTTCCTCTTTTTCATGAGGGTGGCTAGAGGCTTATCAACTTTATTTAGTCTTTCAAAGAACCAACTTTTTGATTTGTGGATTCTTTGAACTATTTTCTTCATCTCAATTGAATTAATTTCTGCTCTAATCTTTATGATTTCTTCCCATCTTTGTGCTCTGGGTTTCATTTGCTCTTCTTTTTCTAGATGTCAGAGCTGCACCATTAGGGTGTTTATTTGTTCCCATTATATTTTCCTAATGTGTGAGTTCATAGCTATGATTTTCCCTATAAGAACTGCTTTCATCGCATCCCATAAATTCTGGTAAGATGTGATGGAATTTTCATTGAATTGTAGATATTGTTGAATTTTTTATTTAATTTCTTCTGTAACCCATTGATTGCTAAGTAGGGTGTTGTTTAATTTCCATGAAATTAGTGGGTTTTGCTGAATTCTTTTGTTGTTTATTTCCAGTTTCATTTTACTGTGGTCAGATAATATGCATGGGATAATTTCTGTTTTCTTGGACACACTTAAGCATGACCTATGAACTAGTGTATTGTCTGTTTTGAAAATGACCCATGTGCAACTGAAAAAAAATGTGTATTCAGCTGTAGTTGGGTGGAACACTCAACTACATATGTATATGTACATGTATATGTCCACCAGGTCCATTTGTTCCAAGCTCTAGTTCAGTTCTTCTACTTAATTGCTAATTTTTTGTCTAGTTGATCTATTTTTTGAGATAAGGGATGTTAAGGTCTCCTGTTAAGATTTTGGTCTTAGATATTAAATTTCTCATGTCCATTAAGATTTGTCTTACATAGTTGGGTGCTCCTGTATTTGGTGCATAGATATTTTTGAGTGTTATCTCTTTCTCTTAATTTTTCACCTAACCAATATATAGTGGCCTTCTTTGTGTCATTTGATCCTTCTCGATCTGAGAAAAGAATTGCTACTCCTGCTTTTTTCTGAGGTGCTGGGGCATGTAGTATTGTTTTCCATCCTTTGACTTTGAGCCTATGAATGTCCTTTTGAGTTAAGTGTGTTTTTTGTATACAGAATATTGTTGGGTTTTTTTTTTTCCTAATTCACTGTGCCAGTCTATTTCTCTTAATTGGTGAATTAAGTCCATTTACATTGATGGTTATAATTGAGATGTGTTGACTTATGATTGTCATGATATTTGCCTGCTGTTGTTTACTCCTTTTTATCTTGTGTTTAATTGTTTGCCCTGCTTAGTGGGTTCCTTCCATTCTTGTTCGTGGAGTTCTGGTGATTGTGGTCCCTCTCTAGAACATCTTTCAGTAGTCTGTGTAGGGATGCCTTTGTCATCATGAAATTCATTCTTTGTCTTGGAAGTATTTCACTTCTCCATCATACTTGAAAGAGAGTTTTGTAGGGTATAATAGTCTGGGCTAGAATTTGTTTTCATACAGGGCTTGAAGGACTCTGCTCCATGATCTCCTTGCCTTCGTGATTTGTGTAGAGAAGTTGGCTGTAATTCCTTTTTTTTCTGAATATGAATATATATATTTTAATAATTTTATTGAGAAACAAATAGCAATGAGAGATTCAAAACCAATTAGTAAGACAGTTTCAATAATTAATACATTGCATATTGTTGTATTCTTAGTGGTTATTCATAATACAAGACACAGACACGATATCCTGTCTACAAACACTATTAGAATAAATATTTCTATTGATTGAATTAAGAGAAAGTAGCTGTACATCTATCCTAAATATTTTAAAAATACAGATACAAAATGGAACTTCATTTGTAACCCATTTTTTGTATAATTTTGTCAGAGAAAGGTATCCCACTGTCATTTAAATACTGTAGGTGCATGAATTCAGCAAAATATTCCAATGTAGTCCAGTAGTCTGTAATAATAGTGGGTTTTCCATAGGACAGGCAATGTCAGAAATTGTTGACTTGAGCCTTCTACAGCTCAGCATACTAATATGGCTTTACTTTTTATATTTCGTTTTCATATATTTCTGCTGTATGGTTAAAATCAAGATAAAGCAAGGCCTATACAAAAAGAAATGTAACTTTTGTATCTGCCAAGGTCAGTCTAATCCCCTCAGGATTTATGCTGAAACCACGTACAGCAGTTTGTAGGTCCTTCTTCAGTTTCATCCATGTGGATGAATCACGGCCATTGCTTGACCAGTTTGCTCTCTATGAGAGCCTGAGAGAAAGTTTTCTTTCCATATGACTCTGCTTAGGCACACTATAGATCATTGATCACATTCTGTGGCTACATAATCTCCTTGATCAGAAAATTTGAGGCACAACTGAGTTATATGAGGTTACAGTACAGATTCTCCACTGTCCGAGTCCTCAGTGAACTTGAAAGGCCAGGGCCAAAATGTTGGCAGTCTTTGCCATGTTTTTTTTCTCCAAATCTTCGATCTGCAAACTTAGATTGTTAGCCCTCCCAAAGAGAAGCTTGCTATTGTTACCCTACAACACAGTCAGTTAAGCTTAACCTCACTGTCTATCTGAATATCAAACATCTTAGACATAATATGGAACAGGTATTTTCCATCAAGTATTGATATGTTGAAGTCCGGCAGAACACGAAGAAAAAAAAATTTTAATTTTTAAAAAATGAGTAAACAATTATATATTTTTACACAGAAATTTAGAAATCTAACCATACACAGCATTGTAGCAGGACAGTCCTATGACAGTTTTTTCTTGTCTCTTGTTTTCATTTATTACTTTTTCTTCTTAAACAAACATTTAATTGAGAGACAGTATGGCAGTAATTGTTCTGATATGACAAGTAGTATGTATTTAGAAGATTAGAATGACAGGCATTCCAAGAATTAACCTAGAATAACACATAACTATCTTCAGTGCAATTGCTTAGTTAAGAGGTATCAGGATATATAGTTAGTCAGGGTGAGAAGTCTACCAATTAACAGCTAGTTTCAAAAGCCTGCTGAAGATTCTCAGGATCTTACCATCTTGTGCATATAAATGCATGGCTTTGCCCCTGTCATGTTTCCTAGCTTGTTTCCTTGCCCTCTCTTTGTTGTCTAGTCATTATCACTTTCCTTTTAATTGTGATATAGCTTTCTATTTTTATTTCTTCTTTTGAGTTCTTACACGAGGGAGACTATAGGATATTTAAACATGTGGGTCTAGTTTATTTCTCTTATGAGTATATGTTCAAGTGGCATCCACTTAAATATAATGAGTTTGTCATTCTTTATTGATAAGTAATAGTCCAAAATACCACATTGTTTTCATGCATTACTCAGTTATCAGGCATTTTGGTCATTTCCAACATATGGCTATAAAATATTACACTGCTATAAACATAGGTACACATATATCACTATGATACGACATTTTCAGTTCCTCCGGGAAAATTCCCATTAGGAGGATAGCTGGTTTGAATAAGACTACCAGTCTTAGCTCTTTAAGGATACTCCACACTGATTTGTATAATGGTAGCACCAGTCTACATTCCCACCAGCAGTGTAGAAGGGTTCCTTTTTCTCAATAGCCTCTCCAACATTTGTTGTTGGTTGACTTCTTAATTTTTTTAATTAATTTCATTGAGAAAAAATTGCAACGAGACAGCTTCAAAACATGTTGGTAGGAGAGTTACACAACAATTAATATATTACATATTGTTGTCTTTGTAGTAGTCATTCATAGCAGAAGATGCAGACATGATATCCTGTTCTTACACCTATTAGCACAAATCTTTCTTCTTATTGAATTAAGAGAAAGCAGCTATATATCTATCCTAACTATTTTGTATATACAGATACAAAATTTTTCTTCATTTATATCTCATGTTTTTGTTCAGTTTTGTCAGTTGGCTGTAATTCTGATGTGTTTTCCTTTGAATGTGATCTGCTTCTTCTCTCTAGAAGCTTTCAGTATATTATTCTTATGTTGGATTTCTGAGATCTTGTCTATTATATGTCTCGGTGTGTTTTTACTTGGATTGAAGTTATTTGGTGCTCTGTATGCTTCAGTTACCTGAATGTTGGATTGTTTCCTCATATTTGGGAAGTTTTCTGCGATTAATTCTGCCCATATTCTTTTTATATCATTTGTATTGACTCCTTAATTCTCATTTATGCTAATAAATCTCACATTGTTCATCCTGGCATCATCTTGTAGGTGATGAATTATTTTTTCCTGTATTCTCATTGTTTTTAAGAGATCCTTTCTCATGTTTTTGTCAGCTGCACCAGTGTCCTCAAGATCTGAAACTGTCTACACTTTCACTCAAACAGTTATGTAGACTTATGATTGATATTTTTAGATCTTCTATATCTCTATGACTCTGCTTCATGCGTTCTATTTCTTTTCTGTATTGCTCATTCAAGGAATCTGTCATGTTGATCTCCTCTATTTTTTATCAATGCCTTCTTTAGAAGTAGCTATTAATTATTTTACTGCCGAGTTTCTTCCAAATTGGATTTCCTCTATATATTTCCAGAATTGATTCTCTACTTCAGATTCTATGATCTCAAAGAATTCTTTTTTGATTTCAAAAATTATTTCTACTTTGGGTTCCTCTTTACCTTTCTGCTGCTGTTCTTTTGCTTCTTTCTCTGTTAATTCATTCATTTCAGCTGAGCTAATGTCCTCTGCACTTGTCATGGGTGGGCTCAAGGCCTGAGATTGTATTTTTCTCCTTGCCCTTATCATTTTGTATAGCACTGACCTCTGACCTTTGGTGTAGAGCTTTGGTGCAGGTATAGCCTTAGCGTGTAATGAGATTTGGGTGCCAGTCTGTTAAGTTTGAGATTATCCAGTTATGTCTGGCCTGGATCTAGCTGTTGTGTCCAGTTCCTTTTTGCTGCCGCTGTTCTGATACAACTGTGAGCCTGTCATTACCCTCTGTTGGGCCCCTGGTCCAGGGAGCACTGGGAAGTGCAGAAGCTCTCCCTCACACTCACCAGGCTGGACGAGGGTGGATCGAGTGCTGGAAGAGTCACACAAGTTCTCGCTCCTGTGGTGGGCTTTGGGGCAGGGGCTCCGGGGAGTTTCCAGGCAGGCCTGTCTGGGGTCTCAGGCAGGTCTCTGGCTAGAATGTCTTGGGGCCTGAGGCTCTGGATGGCACAGAGCACGCAAGGAGAAGTCAAAGGCTCTCCCACACATTCACGTACTCACGTGGATCCGGTGCCCAGAGATTTGGAAAAGTTCTCACTTGTTCAGCAGGCTTGGCAGGCAGGGGCTTCTGGGAGTTACCAGCAGGTCAGTCTGGATGTCTCAGGCCAGTTGCTTGTTTGGCGGGCTTGGGGGCGGGGACTCCAGGTACTGCGGCACATGTGGAGAGAAGCCAAAGGCTTTCCCTCAGACTCACCACACACTCACTGAACTGGGATACCGAGAGTCGGGAAAATTCCCACTTGCTAGGCAGTCTTGGGGGCAGGGGCTCTGGGGAGTTGTCAGCAAGTCTGACACATGATTTTCAAGGGGTGGAAATGACACAGACCCTTAGAACTAATTACAAAACTGGAGTTCGCTTGAATATAGTGCACTTCATTGAGTATCCATCTTTCTTGGATATTTTAAGGGCTAACTGTAACAAATATAAAGTGCCTAGAATGGAGCTGGTATTTGGTAGGTTCTCTATCAATGATCCTTATTACTTCCGCTCTGTCTTGATTTTTAACTGGCCCCAGGATCCTGATTGTTAATTGAGTTGTCTTTCTCTTGACTCTGGAGCAGAGAGTGTGTTTTATTCACTTAGTGCTCTTCAAACCCCAGTAAATGTCTGGCTGCACAATGTTGAGGGTACAGAAGGTCCTCGGTAAATATTTGCTGAAGCTCATTGCACTGCATGGAACTCAGTGGGCCTCGAACATATGGCAGTGTTTGTATAGGGTGGAAGGAAGAGAAGAGACAAGTAGAAAGAGGGATACCCAGCATGGTGTGGGACCAGCCCAAATGGACCCAAAGTAAAACGAAAGGTAGGAAAGCTCAGACTGCAGGGAAGCTCAAAGCGGCCTAATCACTTGCAGTAGGCAAGTTCCTTACACAATCGTTCATGCCAGGTAGCATATGCACATGAAATGTTATTTCAGTCTTCTTAGTTTGGGGTTCATTTAGAGATGTCACAAGAGATGTCTTGATGGAAAGAACATGGGCTCTAGAATGAAATGTACAGGTGTAGCCCTACCCTGATAAGGCCTTCTCTGGCCTCAGTATCTCCCCTATACAAGCACCACAGCACTGCCAGTATCTGCTCTGAATGTCTTTCCTTACAAATAAGTGCCATTTGATGTTCCATCTATCAGCAATCTTCCTCTGCCCAATACCCAGATCAGTGTCAGTTACCCCGCAAAGTACAAGAGGAGGAAACAATGCACAGGCTTTGTCCTCGGTGAGGCTGAATGTAGTATGGAGACCAGAAGAGCACTCTGGAGGAGTGCTCTGGAGGAGAGACACCAGAGAGGAAGAGAGAGACCAGTGGGGCACCAAATGTGCATTTTTTGATCTAGGTGTTCCACAGTCCCTGGTTACAGCTGGGCTGCCACATTAGCACCTGCTTCTGGAGCCTTACACAGGTCTATATATGGAAAGAGGCATTCAAAATTATAGGTCTTTATCCAGATTATGATGAGTTCAAGTAGGGGTATTTGTAGACCATGGGAGGCCAGTGATTCCTGGTGGTTCTCTCCACAGACATTCATCCATTTCAGGTAGTTCTTAAATCAGAAGGTGCCCATCAGACTAGCTTTCTGTCTAGTTCTTCAAGATGACAAAGGCACTCTCTGCCCAGAGTCATTATAAAGTCTTCTTTCCTTGAATGTCGACTTCAGAGACCTTGAGCTTCCACATCCATATAGCTCATCAGTCCCCACTATCCTACCATGGAGAGGTGAGGAAGAGATTCACTGAGATGAAATTCCTGAGATTCTTTGGGAAATGCTTGGCTGCAGCCAGTGGAAGCTCCTGAGAATTTCTTCAGACACTTCCCGCCTCTGCAGGCTGGCAGATCCCTACTTCTCCTCAACCTCACATTCTATGCTTCTCGATTCCTCTGTCATCACAGAGCCCTTGTTACATCTCCTGAAATGCCAGGTCAACCCTCCACCTCATCCTCTGCACAGCCACTCTTAGCCTAGTCTCTGGTTCAGTAAGCAATTGTTTAATAAATGAATGTGAGAATGAATCTAGAGCATTCAAAACAGATACAATAGAGAACTTAGAAAGTTGAGAGCATGTATCAGCAATAGCTGCAATTAGAAAGCTTTGGATCCTCTCTCATCTCAAATATTGAGGCAAAACACTGAGCCAGCTTCTCTTACATTAACTTTTCAGAAAACTACCACAACCATTATCCCATGTGAGCGATAATGCAACATACAGTAAAATAACACAAGCTTTGGGTTTCTGCCACTTACCAAACCTCAGAGCTTGAACAAATTAGTTATCTTCTTGAGTTCTTGTCCCTCACATAAACAAGTATTTGTTTGAAAGTTCTTATGTCATGATCAAGCAGACCAAAACATAGCAGTGCCTCTCCCAGATACTCAGGAATCATTGAGCTTCTTCCCACTGATTTCTGGGTCTTCCCTGGGAGCCACAAAGTGGGCATAATTGCCCCCTTCATGACCAATACCAATTAACAGATAGAAAACTTAAAGCTGAAGGAGCTAGGGAACACCCTCTCTAAAAACAGCAGTTAGTCCCAAAACTAAGCAAATGAACCAAGGACTTCATTGGACTCTTTCTTGCATTTTTATCTCCAAGTCTCCCTCTCCCAGGAAGGGTCCAGTGGATTAGGCTTAAAGTGAAAGATCATAGTGCTCGTGCTACAGTCCAACCTGTATTTCCTTACCAATGTCCCCTCCTCTACCACATTCAAAATTTGTAGGGATATGCATCTTAGCTATTCCTTGGCTCCACTTCCATTTATTACTGGTTATTAACTCATTTGATTTGCATGGAATGAGTGCCAAAGTCTTTGGCCCAGACACAGAAATGGCTTTTATTAAACACTGGTAGTAAAAACATACTTATATCACCCATGATAATTTCAAAGCACTCACAAATGTAACTGGACTATTTGTTGTACATTCTAATTAGGGTTTGCCGGAAAGATGGCTCAGTGGAATAAGTGTTTCCTTGGCAAGCACAAGGGCATGAGTTCAATTCCTGGTTCCACCAAAAAAAAAAAAAAGAAAGAAAGAAAGAAACCTGTATCTAATACCTGAGGGGCTGGGGAGATGGCTCAGTAGAATAAGCACTTCCCTGGCAATCTCAAGGACCTGAGTTCAATTCCCGGTTCCACAAAAAAAAAAATCTAGTTAGTGTTTTGTAGATCTTCTCAAGCATTATTTTCACCTTTTAGGTGATTCTCCTACTCCTAAGACCAAGATTATATTTTCAGCTAGTGTTCTAGATGAACTGTAACACATACACACACACAAAACAATAGCAATTCTAAATTTGTAATTGTATGAATTTACATTAATGGAAATTGTACCATTTTTAAAGCCATTGGTAGACATTTTATTTCTAGGAGCTTGGAGAGAAATGATGGAATTCAAGGTGCATCTCAAGGCTCTTCCACACCTTAGCAAATCTCAGCAAAATCAATCCACAAGTTCAAAAGACATCTACAAGCATAATGGTAGGAAAATTTACAATGCTAAATAGTCAATAACAGCATCATTTTACTTAAGTTAACTAAAGAGAAAAGGCAACCAGATATTGAGAAGTACTTCTCCAAGACAAGAGGTAGCTCCAGAAAAACAACTTATACTGCAGATGTGCAGACCTGGGTGTGTAGGAGGGACTTCAGTGTGGCATAACTTAGCCTGCACAACCATTCTCTTCCCAACAGTGACCCCTCATGGTTTATAGTCACTTGGATTCCCTGTCCAGCTGAAAGAAATAAAAAGTCCTCTCTGCTGATATAATCTGTAAGAAGCATGTACAGCATGACCAAAAGTTGTAGTCAGGGTGCCTTGACTCTGTACCAAGACATTAATGACCAACTGTATGGCCTACTCAGGGAGTGGGCTCTTCTAAAAGACTAAACCAATAAGCTAGGCTTGTCAAGCACCCCCCTAATCCATTAAACCAGACTTTGGCACTGTGAGGACTCAGAAGAAAAAATTACAGGCTGAGTCAAATAGCTTATTTCTTATACATTTCTTTTTTTCCAATTTTACATGCATATATCCAGTATTATAAATAACTGGTTGGAAGACAACACTATGTATCACAACAAATACTGTGAAATTTACATTTCTTTGTTAAGTGAAAATTTGTATCATTTGTAATTTTTTGTTTTAATTCTAATTGGTACTCTCTTTGAAAAATAAAATAGAGGGGAAAAGACAAAGAAACTAATCAGAAAATACAGTAAATGCAAAGCAATAGGAACATTCTAGTGCTTCAGATAAAACAATATAAGTGTGAACTTCAGAGGTTATTGAGGCATGACAGGATATATAATCTTAGAGAACAGAACAATAAAGAGAGGATGGTCAAATATATAACTTAGGGATAACAGAAAGTTTATGAAGAAAAAGAAGAAATTCACACCAGACAAGGGAGGTAGAATAACAGAAAAAAAAAAAAAATTACCAGATTAAGAGAAATGATGATTATTAACTTTCTAAATGTTTTATAATGATCTGGACCAAGGACTTTATTGGCAAGGAATAAACTGCTAAGAAGTTTGCCACAACTACTTACAGAACAAAAACACAGGGGAATTTAATTAAAAGAGGAGAAATGGAACAGGAAGATTTATGAAAACTAGAACAATAGATTCTGAAAGGAAAGTTACAACCATAATACCTCCAAGCTGCAAGGACCTGATGGGTAATCATGTTTCTTGGTCTTTTCTATTTCTATATGCAGATTTGGAAGCATCTCAGGAATTGTTCCCAAAAGGAACCCCTTTATCTAGAAAGCATATTCAAGACTTAAACAGCAAGGCAGTCATTAAGAGCTTCAGTAAGCTCTCAGGTACCATCCTTGCTGTTAGTCACCTTTCCCTTGCTGGGATAAAATATCCGACACTGCAATTTAAAGGAAAGTTTAATTGCTTATGGCTTCTGAGGCTTTGGTCCAAGGTTATCTGGCTCTGGGGCAGGGCATGGCAGAGAAAAGCTGCTTGCTTCATGGCAAGTAGGAAGCACAGCACAGGGAAGAGAGCACCAGAGTTATTCACACTTCAGAAGCGCATGTCCACTGACCCACTGCCAACTGGCCCCTGCTTCTTAAGAGCAAACTGAGCTACCAACATTGATGAGTTGAACCACTAATGAGCATAACATCCTGTTCCAGTCATGTCTTCAAGAGTGTTTCAACCTAACAAGTACACAATTGACTGACACTCCCTGAGAGTTTTAAGGTTGACTCCAAACTCCATCTCAGAAAAAAAAAATCCATCTCAGTAAAAAAAAAAACTCACTTATACCTTGACATACATGGGAATCTCCCAGTCACTTTACTCAGGACAAGGACTTTGGACCAAGTATACCTGGGGGAGTTCTTACCCCACAGGGTCAAAAATCACAGGAAGTTGTATTTTATTTTAGGTGATTTCATGAACTAAAAAGCAGAAATATATGCTTTTACTCTCAGTTAACACCCACACCTTACATCACATACACACACATGTGCATCCACACACGAATTTGCTTCAGTCTGAACCAGAACCATGGAAGATGCTACAGGTACAAAGCTGAGGCTCAAATTACTTAGAGCCTCAAAATTCATTCAGTTAATTTGAAAACAAACAGGCAAATCTGTACTAGGTAAAATCTGAGGGTGACTGCCATTGATTCTCTCCATGTGTGGCCCTCCCATCAAAAGATGTGGATTAGTTTGCCTCCTCATTGGCTGGCTTTGTAGCTTTTTGACCAACAAACAAAAGTGAACATGATACTTTATCAAATTCTAGGCCTAAGCTAAAAGCTTCCACTTTTATGCTTTCTGAGGAAGGCAGCCACCATGTAAGAAAGAAGCCAAGATGAGATTTTGAACGTTTAGATAAGACACGGAGAGAAAAGCCACATGGAGGAGAATCCAGGCACCAGGCTTGTAAGTACGGCCTTCTTTGCCACTTGCAGTCCAGTCATCTATTAAATGCAGTTAGCTGATATTAGGAAACAAAAGAGCTACCCAGCCAAGAATACTGCTCATATTTCTGGCATACAGCATCATGAGAAATAATAAATCTTTGTTTTGGGTTGTTTTTTGGCAGTGAATGATGAACTAATCTGTGGTGGGAAGATGAACATAGTCGGAACAGCTATTTAGCCTTCTACACTGAAAAAAAAAATTAAAGCAGATGTCTCACTATGGTCCATTTTGTTAGTTGTTTGGCTTATACACTGACAAAAATATTTGACTGCATCAACCTATGTGAGGAACTATGGAGACTGAGAAAGTCCATGAAAGAAAATGCCACCCAGTACTTTGTAGATCTTTTCCTCAAAAAAAAAAGCTAGGTTTTCTAATTCTTTTTCTTTGACCTTTAAAGTCCACTACTATACATACTGCACTAAGCACAAGAAAGACCATCAATTAATACAAATGGGTTGGTTTTCCTAAGTTTAACATGAACATCCATCCTAAGCTTGCTCTACCTTCTCCTCCTCAATCTTTAGTCCTTTTATATGGAGGTTAGGACTTAAGATTGAGCTGGAGTCCATTCCTTGTGCAGCAAGAGAAAAGGTGTTTGGACTTAATATACAGCCCCTGATATGGGAGGGCAAGAAACTCCTCCTTTTTTTCTTTTCAGCACACTTTCTAGATGGAAATCCCCCTCTGACACTCTTTGGGGCAGAGGGAGGGAATGTTGGTTAAAGAGTAACTATAATGGGTTTTTTAACAGCTTTCAGTTTTGCCAAATAGGAATGCTGGCCAGGGTCTTAAAATATTCCTGGGCTTCAGAGCCAGTCACAAAGATGTTTCTGATTCATTGTTTACTCCAAGTAGCTGAGATTAATCCAGCAATGTTCTCTAAAGAGGCTTCTGCTTGCTTAGTAGGTGCTCCACAAAGATTTTGTTGTGAGTCATACCAAACCATGATATTGTACAGAAGCAATATTTTTCAGAAAATAAAAACACAACATTTTCACTCATGTATCAAGAGTTTATTGAGCATCTGCTGTGTACTAGACACTGTGCTATGTCCTAGGGCATAGAGACACACAGCAAATTTCCTGTGTTCAAATGAATCTCATCAATAATAATTTCTTGACAATTTTTATTGGCAATCTTGCAGACAAACATTATTTCTCTCCTACTTTCTCACAAAACAAATGATGGACTTAAATCTGATCTTTTCTCCATATAATCCATTATTCACCAATACAAAAATCTCATAGGACTGAGTTACTGAGACCACCTACCTTAACTTCTTTTTGCAGGACATAGAAATGTCCCTGGATGCTGTGTTCCTATGGTGGGTCCAAGCGGTTTTTGCTTTTTAATCTCACACTGTCAGCTTCCTTCTCCTAATAGCAATGCTCCTCATCATATACTTTCCATCTCAGTTGCCTTGGCATCTATCTATGTCTAAGTGTACCCAAAGTGTGTCAAGCCACAGTCAATAAAGTGCTTCATAAGAGCTCAAGGAGAGAACAAAGTACAAGAATTTATGTGTTGCAAAACATCTGTGGGATGCTATTTTGCTCTTTAGAAGGTTTTTAAGCTTTCTTGGGGGAGTCAGAGTCTGAGTCATTATTAGTCTGGCCTCTGAATAAATGGGATACTGGAATAGCATTCTGGCATTATTCTTAGTGAGATAATATATTCAGGGTAACCACAGCCCAAAGAGTCCCCAGAATTCTGCTAGGTAGACATTTCTATAAAACTGGCAGCATTTCAAGTTCAGGTATGTTCTCTGAAAACTGGTGGCGCCACTCATTTTATGTGATTACTTTCAAAGTCCATGTAAATTAATGCCTTTGATTCTTGCATCACCTTTGGCTCGGGAGAGAAATCATCTTCTTTTGGCTCAGATTCCAAAGGCTCAAGAAAGAGCACGTGATGCCAACTGACAAGTCTGCAGCCACAGGTTCACCCCACCGAGGAGGTCAGTGCATTTGCACAGCACCTTCCTTCATGCTGACTAGCAGCTCCCTGACGCCTAACATGCCAGGGCCAAAACCAGGAAGAATGTGGAGGAGGAAGGACCTCTTCTAGCCCTTCTCTGGAGTCCTCACTGTCTCAGCTTTTGGGCTTCCTCCCAAAGGAAGAGAGAGGTCTGACAAAGTTGTGATGTTGCTCAGGGACACGCTTTGAGTCTGAGCAAGCAAAGATGTGACTCTGGAGCAGGAGAGACTCCAGGGTTCCTTTCACATGCATTCCCTCCTTCCACTCTGCCCTCCAGCACTGTAGAGCATTCCGCACACACATTCACTGAAGTGGAAGGGACAACTTTACAGCAAGGGGAGGAGTGTTAGAAACACGAGGGCTCAGACTAATGAGTTCAAGCACCTAAATTTATGAATGGGGAAAAACTGATTGAGAGAATTATGGACAGACTATTACCCAGGAAAATAAAACTGGTTTGCAGATTGAATAGAACTAAAGCTCAAGCCTGGTGGTTCTTCTACTAACGTGCATAGCCTGATGTGTAGTCTCCTTTATTCTGTTTCACCACAAATAACTGAGGTGAAGGCCTTGTAAATGTAAGCCCCACACTAATAATACCAACAATAAAAATAATGAATTAAACCCTTAAAACAATAATATTTCAGGGCTGTCATAGCTTTCTTCATGATAGCCTGTCCTGCAACACCCAGGGTATCCTTCTGTCTTGTTTTTTTCCCTTTTTTTCAGCCCAAGATCATTCTTTTTTTCTTAATGTATTTAGTACAGGGTTTATAGGGTCTCACTACACAAATGAGACTCATAGTGACCCTCCTGTTTTCAGTTTTCCAACAGCTGGGATCACAGGCACATGTCACCACACCCAGTCTCAATCGCTGTCTCAGCACAACCTGGAGGCAGGGGTAACACAGCACACTGGGGGCAAAATATGGGTCTATGCAGGTGCTTTAGTCTGCTGAGCTATCTGGCCAGCCCAGCCCAAGATCATTCTGCAGAGCCAGTTTCTCCCTCACTCTTCACTTTTACTTTTTCAAATAAACTTTTAAAAAAAATTTTAAAAAACTCAGTATTTCAGATCTCAAAAGAACATTAGTTTATCTAGCCAAAGCCTCAGATAGTTATTCAAGGTGAAGAGGATCAAATTGGCCTTTCATGGAAGATGTGCTACCTGAGTTGAAAATAGAGGGAAATATACGAACTATAGATTCAGCAAGCTGAGATATCATTACCGCCATCCTGTATCAAGTGAAGGTGATCGTGGGATCTGAGATAAATGGCCAGTAGGCTATTCTCATCTACTACATCACAGAGTCTCCTTTGAGTCACCTATACCACAATATCACCACTAGAACATCAGCATACTATACAATCTTAACTCAGAGTTCCCAGGAACTATGACATTCTGGACAAATGGATGAGATGCTTATTGAGACCTATGGCCTGGTCCATACCTGTAATTCTTGCCCCACCTGGAATCATACTTGATTTCCCCACCTGGTATGCTACTTGATCTTTCCCAGAAAGCTTTTTCTGTTTAGGCTCAGCATTTTAGAAAACTTCACAAAAACAGCAATTCTCATTTTCCATGTCTACTTAGTTGAGTCTAGTGAACATCACAGAGACTTTGCTCATGGAGGAGCTCACTAATACTTGCCATTAGTGACACAGCTGGGGTACATTGTTTTATATACTACACTATTTTTGACTTTCCAAATTGAGCTGAATGTAACAGACAATTATTTTCCTGAAACTGTGATTTGTGTCTATCTTTTTCTTGTCTGAAGTGTTTGCAGCAGGAATGGAAGTTGAGGGCTGAGGAGCTGTTGAACACTCACAGTACAACAAGCTCAGTTTCTTCTTCTTTATGCTGTTCTTATTGAGTCTGTACAACCACCCCAGGAGGTAGAGTATTTCCATCCTTATTTTTCACATGAGGAAGATGGCTCAGGAGGGTTAATAATTTTGCCTGAGATTGTGCAAGGAAGGAAAGAAAGAAGGGAGGGAGGGAGGGCTGAGATTTGAACATAGCTTTGACTTCACTGTCAGTGCTGTGCAAGGGACTCTAAGTAGGTTTCTGCTAGAGCAAAAGCCATAGTGTCAGCAATTTTATAGAGAGGCAAAATGAAAACCTTGGTGGTTCTTGATCTTTTAAGATCACTTTTTTAACCTATACCTCACTTTCCTCATTTGTAAAATAGTAAAAGGAGAGTGCATCTGACTCCTATTTACTAAATGGCCCTTATCTACCAGCACGGGTGTGTTTTCTCTATCCAAATTGGACTTAGAGCAATAGGCAATGGAGAAGCACTGGTTCCTGTCCTCTGAGGACGCTCACTCGGAGAAATGACATGCCAATGAGTCAAGGAGTCAGAAATAAATAGGTAAGAGAGGCCATCTACGTTTCTTCAAGCCAATCAAAAACACATTAATTCTGGATTTAAAAAAAATACAGATATAGTCTAGAATTGTAATCCTTAAATAGAAAGATGCTAGGACCATCAAATTCTTCTTTTTAACTTGTCTATGTGGGCTTATTGGAGAACATTAAGTCTGTAGTATATGAACAAGAAAACACTCTGGAGAGCACCCGAAGCCCCATGATCAATAGTCTGCTAGCACTGGGGTGAGAGGGAGTGGACTCCAAGAAGAAAACATGCAGGCATATGAGTTTCCTGGGGCTGCTGTGACCAAAGACCATAAACCAGGTAACTGGAAATAGTAGAAATATGTTCTTTTTAGTTTGAAAGCTAAAAGTTCAAAATTATTGCTATTGGTGTAGTTGGGTCCTCCCGAGGGTTGTGAGGGACAATTTGTTCCAAGTTTTAGTTCTGGTGCTGGTATTCTGGTTCTGTAGATCCATCACTTTATTACTTAAATTTATTTTATTGGTGCATATGAGATACACAGAATGATCACATTCATCATAGGGAATTTGAACTTTCACACAATACTTCCTACTCCTTCTTTTGCCCTGGCCCCTCCCCACCTCACTGTCCTGACATGCCATCATTTCTGCCACATGTGACTAGTCACATGCAACCCAGCACAACATGGGAGGCACATGATCTGAATATCAGGAGACAGGGAGCACTAAAGGCTACCCTGGAGTCCAGGTAGAGTAGAAAAAAGAACATGGAAGACCCTTCTCCCTGATTCTTCTTTCTCATTTTTTCATTCTTTACTTCTATCTTCCATTTCCTTCCCAGCACATAATTGCTGATCACCTGCTGCACAGGTAAAAATTACCTGTCAAAGACCATTCACACGCAGCCCTTGCTCAAGGAGCCCATGGGTGACTGTGCCTGATGTAACATTCTTACAATGACACAGGCTATTCTAGTGGCCCAGAAGAAAGAGTGAGATGGATGCATGGATTCTGGGAAACCTCACAGTAGAAGGTGACTTCACTCCAAACTAACTGGGAGACTCAGATAACCAGAATCAGCTTCAGGGAGAAAATCAGACAAAAATCAGAGGTTTGCTGTACTTGTGTGGAAGGTGAATTCCAAGAATTCCTCCCATCCACCTTGGCCTTCAGCTCAACCCACAAAAGTGTGTTACTTCCTTGCTTCTAGAAATCCTCCTGCCAGGACAGAGGGTGCTTATTGCTATCAGAACAGACAGCCTCACAGGTCTGAGCCATAGGACCATGTGAGTTCAAAAGCTCGGTGCACTTCCAGGCAGGTGGGGATTGCAATGGCCTGGTCTCAAAGCTGTGCATCAGATCAAATCCAGACCTCGCTTCTATCCCCACATCAGCCAGCCCTGCTGGAGCCCAGCCAAACAGCACCATCGATCCCAGACTGTGCAGGAGAGCCTTTGAAATACTACTGCTTCTTCCTGGGCCTGTTCCCCTCGCCCCCATGGTGTCATTTCCAAATCCATTACATTCCAATGGCTTTGGGATCTTTTAATTACATGTGACGAAACCTTGCTGTTGCTGGAATTAGATGGTCTATGTGGACAATTTATAGGACTCGGCTTTCACGCAAGCAGGGTAATAAATAACATGAAATGGGCCCTTCAGTATTAAAAACTTCAGGGCTACCCACTAAGCCATGACAGAAAGGGAAAAAAATGAAAAGGGTAAAAAAATAAAAAAACAATAATGTCTGTGTCTCATATGTTTAAAATACTGTATGTGAAACAGGGAATGTCAAAAATATGGGGTGCTGAGCAATAGGCAACTCATAAAATTTTATCTCTGGTATGAGGATTTCCAGCCATATAATGAGGCCTTTCCTTTCTTTTCATTTTACCGTTTTGTTTTTTTTTTTTAATTCTAGACAATTCATGCCTGATGAGGTGACTAAAAGGGCAGGTGAGCTGGCACACCCATTTGGGGTTTCCCCAGACTTAATGATAGGGGAGGGGCTGCAGGGTGAGGCAGCTCCATTCCCTTTCTCAGTCTTCAACTCCTGTTCTTTTCTGTGGCCATGCTGCTTCCTGGACCCCATCCCACCCAGCCATATTTTCTAGCCCCCAACTGCCCAAGGCCTCCCCTATACTTGTGTGGCACCTAATCAAATGCACGCATAGGGCAGCCAGTGTGCCCCCAGTGGTCCGCGCTCTCCTAGGCCTTACCTGTCTTGCCTCATTGGAGGCTCCCTGACGGATGAGGCATCTGCCTTCCCCACTTCTCCCTTTTGGCTCCTGATGAAGTTGCCTAGGTAGACAGTGGAAATTCCACAAAGCTTTATCCTTCCCCTTCAGAAGCTCGAAATAAGGAATTCAATTTGGGTTCCAGAAACAAGAACTGGCAAGGGGAAAAGGGTTCCTAGAGTTGAGAAGAACAAAAGTTCAGATGTCTTGAGCACACTGGGGCCTCCTCCAGCATGTGAAAGGCTTGAGCTCCCAGGCCATTTTGGACTTAGGGATGCTGCGTGCCCCCCAGCAGTAGGAGTCTTTGGTCCTCTAGCCAGTGTTCTCCAATTTCCTTGATTCATCAGTGCAGATACACATGTGTGCACATCAGTGCTTGTCCATGTCTACAGCTACTACCAATGCTTAATGAGCCAATCAGCATACTTACTGGCACACATTGTTCCTTTATCTCTTTACGCAAATTTGACAGACTGAAACCCCCTTACAGGCATCAAGCCAGCCTTGACATTGGCTACTCTAGAACTAGGTGTCCATTCTAGTGGCTGCATCCAACTCAAGAGAGGGGCTTAAAGATATTAATTTGGCTGCTTGCATCTGGAAAAGTCATAGATTAGACCATTTCCCCAAGAGGCTTTCTTGGGGCTTATAAACTAGAATAGTCCATCCGAGAGCCTTTAAAGTTTGCCTAAATATAATAAGGAAATAGCTGTAATTATAGGTATGAGAAATTGACTCACCTAAGCACCAGACCTAGCACTGTCTGACAGTCATTAAACAAATAAACATTATGGATAAGATCTAGACTTTTAAACCTGAAAGGAGAGTTGGGGCTTTCCTGGCAAGCAGAAGGGCCTGAGCTCAATCCCTGGTTCCACCAAAACAAAACAAAAAAAAAAAAAAAAAAAAAAGGAGAGTTTTGTCAATTGAAAGCATAGTGGTCATTGTATTCTATAGTGTGAGAATCATTAAATAGTCTCCTCCCAAGCAGAAGTCATGGACACTCACTTATTGGTAAGTTCCCTATATGCCAAAAGGGGTTTTACATAAAGTAGGCACTTACATGTTGAAGGAATTAATGCAGAAATGCAGAGACCACTCCTTGAAAGCAAGCTAACTTCTTTGACAGACATTACAAGGTGCACCTGTCCTAGGGGCTTATTAGATGAAAGAGATGAGGGCTTTTGCTTTTGAATCCCCTAAGCCTCAACAACCAGAAAGCCTAGTTTAAATTTCCAGATCTCTCATCTGAAATAGCCTCTGGTACTATTGCGAAGGTATGTTTCCCATTTAATAATAACTCTCTGATACCTTTCTGGACTCAAAATTCTCAGAGGGCTGAGAATTGCAGTGATTGGCTTTGGAAGTCCCTGTAGAATCCAGGATGGATGGTCATATCCACAAGGTCATCCCCAAGGACCGCATCTCCTGAAGGGAGGACAAGAGGAAAGCAGAGGATCAGAGTGATTTAGCAAAGTCAGGCAAAGTGTTCAGCAGGAATTTGGTGGAAAATGGAAAAATGAAGAAGTCGAATGGAAGAGACTGTAGGTGGTTGCAACTGAAAGCTTCTGGCTGTCTTGTATATTTTTGTCCCTTTGTGAGCTTTCTGTAGTGTTTGAACATGATTATATTCATAAAGATGTATCCTGTAGAAGGAATTCATGAAAATATTAAGTAAAAAATGAATTCTATTTTCCCACGTATTATTTATATCTCAAAGGATCTGTGAAGTATTGCCCAGTGGATCTAGAAAGTACCTTAGAGGTTTATTCCAAGTCTTCTACTATATGGATAAAACATATGAAAGCAGAACAGTGCATAACACAAGGAAAACCTGATATGGTTTGTGTCTAGGTGACCCCCCCCCAAAACCTCATGCAGTCATGGGGTGGCTTCTAGAATCTAAGATTAATTCTTCATCCAATACTGGGATTAGGGGTGCAAGTGCTACACTTACCCTGGGGCAGATAATCTGCATACAAATGTAAAGAGGGAAAAGAGGCTATCTAGCTGCTGTAGCTGCTGTAGCTGCTGCTCCTCCCTTTGCTCTTTGCTGTTTTCCACTGCCATGAATAGCTGCCCTCTACCATGTGCCTCTCTGTCTTGGATCCGCCTGAGTATGGACTGAAACCTCCACTAACTGGGAGCTAAATAAACCTTTCCTTCCTTAATTTTGGGTATTATGTCCCAGCAATGAGTGACAAGTAACCAAGACAAAACCTAAGAGTGTGTTTTCTCCAATGCAGGGAGTGGGGCAAGTGAGTTTTAGTGCTGCTCTGGGGCTAGGACACAGCCTCTGTCCCCTGAGGTGTTATTAATATTTCATGTTAGTTCATTTGTTTTTGCATTTTCTATTTAATTATTTTATTTTCAGTTATTTTGTTGACTGACTGATTATTTCACATAATTTAATATTACTTAATATTCATTAGGGAAAGTTCTGGGAAATGAACTCAGGACCTTGTGTGATAAGCATGTACACTAACACTGAGCTGTGCTCTAGCCCTTAATAGTTGTTTCTAATTTGTCTTACATTTAAAAAAGAAAATAGCCTTCCCCAAGATAATACTGGTGCATCAGGGTTTTAATGGAAATTAGATATACATATACACATGTACTGTAGAGATATAGAGTAATATATATGACACTATAAACTACCACAACATTATTATTTATTTTATACTATGTACATGTGTCAAAATATACACATAGAAACATTAAAGTTCAATGTAGGCCACCACACATGGTCTAAAGCATCTTTCATACCGCTAGTGGGATTTGCTTGTCATTCGGAAGCACTAGACTGATAACTTATGCAATCACTTCCAGTGTAAACATTCTGCAAGAACTAGAGAAAACATTCCTCAAATTCATTTGAAACTACAAATACCTATAATATCAAAAACAATTCTCTACAACAAAGGAAATGCAGGTAATAGCAGAATGCCTGTCTTGAAATTATACTACAAAGCTACTGTGATAAAAAATAACATGGTACTGGCAAAAACATCAGGTCTGAGAATCAATTAAATAGATTAGACGATGCAGAAACAACTCCAAACACACTGATCCTGCTTATCTTTGGCAAAGGGACCAAACACCTTTATGAGAAAATAGCTTTTTTTTAATAAATGGTGCTGGAAAAACTGGGTTTCTACATGCCAAATGCTAAAACAGGACTCATATCTCTCATTACACACTAAATTAAAATCAAAATGGATCAAAGATCTAAATATTAAAATAGAAACACTAAGTCTGCTGGAAAAGATAATAAGCAGAACTCTTGAAGATATGAGCATAGGCAAAGATTTCATGAACATAATCTCAGTCACACAGGAAATTCTATGAAGAACCAACAACTGGGATCTCATCCTATTA
Organism: Ctenomys sociabilis; assembly: GCA_004027165.1. Classification (NCBI taxonomy): domain Eukaryota; kingdom Metazoa; phylum Chordata; class Mammalia; order Rodentia; family Ctenomyidae; genus Ctenomys; species Ctenomys sociabilis. The sequence continues at coordinate 28,671 of PVKA01013700.1, read as the reverse complement.
AAATGTCTTTGCACAGCAAAATAAATCACTAACAATGTGAATGGACAACTGGGGAAAAAACACTTGAGCCAGTTGCTCCTCAGACAAAGGACTGATATTTAGAACATATAAAGAAACTAAAAACTTCAGATCCCCTAACTTTAAAGATCCCGTCCAATAATGGGCATCTGAGAGGAACACACTTTTCAGATGAAAAAATACAAAGAGCAAATAAATACATAAAAATATGGTCATCACTGTTCACTTGAGAGATGCAAATTGAAACAATGCTGAGATTCCATCTCACTCCTGAAAGATTGGATACCATAAAGAAATCAACCAATAACAAATGGAGGGGCTGTGGGGGAAAAGGAACACTGCTTCACTGTTGGTGGGAGTGTAGACTGATACAACCACTGTGGAAATCAGTGTGGAAATTCCTCAAAAAAACTAGGATTAGAGGCTCTATGTGACCTAGCTAATCCCTTTCTGAGTATTTTCACAGAAAAATTGAAAACATCATGCCATAGGGATATATGTATACCCATGTTTATAGCAACACAGTTTGTAATAGCTAAATCTTGGAAACAACCCAAATGTTTATCAACAAAGAAATGAATAAAATATGTTTTTCTTTGTTTGGCAGAATAGTACTCAGCCATAAAGAATGACAAACTTGAGACATTTATAGGTAAAGAGATGCACTTTGAGACCATATTCTTACATTAAATAAACTGGACTTACATGTATAGATATCACTCTGTCTTCCTGGTGAGAAAAACTGAAAGAGTAAATAAGGACCAAAATGTACAATAGATATTGTGAAATAGGAAAAAATTGTTCAAAAGGAAAGAGAACTAGGGAGGGAGAAGAATGGGGGGGAATGAAAGAAGAATAAAATGGAAGCAAAGCTTTGTAAATAAGGAAGAGCAGAGGGGTGAAGGGAGGGGAGGGGAATGGGGAAATAAAGGAGGAACCAGGATACATAGAGGTGTGGATTCCTTATGATGAATATGACCATTATGTACATCTAAATTGTATCAACACACTTAATTATTTTTTTAAAATATTATGTGGAAAGAGACTATATTGTGTGAGCTTGCCCACATCTGGAATAATTTGTCTTTTTCTTTGCACCTTCCTAAAGAATGATCCTGCTCAAACTCATGTCTTTGCTAAAGTTTTTGTGCAGAAAAGAACTAAACCAGCAGGGCCTAAGACTGCTGTCCTTAGCAAAGCCTGCTTAAGGTTGCCTGTGGTTATGTTTGGGGACTTGGGAGTGTAGCAGTGTTTGAGTCATTGTTTAACAACACACATGGCTCATGGTCCCCAGGATGCCTGTGCAAACCATGTGGTTTATGAACACCTACACTCCTTCTTGGAGACTGGAATATTGGGATGTGCTGGGCAAAGGATACCTGTACAGCTAACCCTCAGTAAAAATTCTGGACTCTCTATTAAGCTTCCCTATAGACACTACCGTACTGTCACAATTCAGAGATGCAGGATCTAAGGCATCCTATGCAGTGTCTCTGGAAGAAGATTCAGAAGCTCGTGCTTCATTTCCTCTGGACTTTATCAACCGGTCTTTTTCCCTTACCTAATTTCTCATAGGTTGCTCTCTTTAACTATCATAAATTACAGCCAAGAAATACAATTATATGCTGAGTCCTGTACATTTGGAAGTGAATGAATTGACTTGGGGTGGTCTTGGAGGGCCCCTACACAGCTTCCTTCCATGACCATCTTGGACTCTAGTTTTAGTTTCTCTTCCTATCTGGAACTCTTTAAGCAACTTTGTGCTTTGTCAATCAATGTGTCATTAGTAATATAATATGTATCACTAGTAATCTATCACTAGTAATATGTCTCCAATTCATTAGGCTTTTGTAAAATCAAAGACTATTTCCTATACAACTTTAAATTTTATTTGTGCCTAATGCTAATAATTGTTCTAAGTTTCTTTGTTAAATCAATACAAACAAAATAAAAGTTGAGGATGTTCTATGCAGTTATTGTAAAGATATTTTTGAAAATACAAGGAAGCAAATAAAATCATCCATGAGCCCAGTTCATGAGAATGAAAAAACATTTTAACCCCTTGATTATTCACCCTTTTAGTCCATTCAATCCATAAATAGCTTTTATGAAAGCTATATAAAGATTTGTGGTAGCCATCATTTTTTAGTCAATATATCATGAACATGTTTCCATGTGGTTGCATATTTATTAATGACTGTATTTCAAAAACTATGTAATATTTTGTTGTAGTGCATGTTCCAAATTGGTGATTCTCAAACTAAACTGTACCTGTTTGTTTATGTGGTGTTATACTTTGTGTGCATTTGTGCCCACAAAGCCTCATATAGTTATTGAGGCAAAGTTCTACAGTTTGTGATTAATTCATGATCCATGCTGGGATTATGGGTCTAAGTACTGCTGGGATTATGGATGTGAGTGCTACACCCTATGTGGGGCAGATAACCTGAACGTAACATAAGAGAGACAGGGAGACAGACCTGCTCTCTGTAGCCATTGTTGCTACTACTCCTCCCTTTTCTTTCTGCTCCTTGATGCCATCATGAAATGGTGCTCTCTGCCATGTGCCACTCTGCCTTGGAATTAGCTGAGTATGGACTGAAGCCTCTAGTAACTGTGAGCTAAATAAACCTTTCCTTCCTTCATTTTGGGTATCAGGTATCATTGCTCCAGCAATGAGAAAAGAGTAACTTGGACATGTAGCATAGCACTGACCTACCCAAAGTCTAAAAATAACTTCTTAGAATTCATTATCAGCCTTAAGTTCGGGATACTTCACACAAAACTCCATATTTTCAGCTTTTCTTCCCCCAAAAATGGACATTCCACCTTTCCCTTGAGCCACCCACAAGTAGAGTTGAACGCCCTCTGCTTGCCACAGTTCTTACTATTCCCTGAAGCCTCCCTAAGAGATAGATAGTTGAGGGCCAGTTTCTGTTCATCCTGCTCTTGGACTTATTATCTTCTACTGTAGTCAAACAGAAAGTAAAATGTTTCTCATCCTCATTCATCTATCAAAAATCAGCACAAAAGAGACAAGAAAGAAAGACACACATTTCAAATAAATGAAAGAAGACCTGTTTCTGCAGTGCCCAGACTGAAAGCTCAAGGTACACAGGGAACTCGCTGGAACGCTGCAGGTATTTTTACTTATCAAGAACCATGCCACGGCTTTAGTTCTGTGACACACTGTATGAACCATCGTCCCGATGGAGCTCAGTGTTTCCACATTGCACCAGGCTGCCTTGATACCACCTCACCTTCACAAAGATGGGTTTCCTTTGGATGCTGTTTTAAAAGTAAACACCATAGGAAAATAAGCATGAGATAAAAATAAAAAGTAAAATAAATAAACATCAGGATAGACCTGTCCAATCTGATTCCAGTTTAACTAATTGTACAAGGCCCAACAGCCACTCATATACTATGAGTAAATAATTATGGTTACTTAAGAATTAAATATAAATTTATTTTTTCTTCCAAGTTATGTGTAATATTTTTCAAATGCCACTAAGTTGTTGGGAAATAAATACTTATTGGTTTACTTGGACCCACAATCTTTAAAACCCTAACTATGAGGCATTTCTTTTGACCTAAACATGCTGTAAAACTTTACTGAGATAGTGAGGGAAACTTTGATAGTCTTAGAACTCAATATACTGTGCTGGACGGCTTCACTTCCATTTGGTCTCTGTCCACTTGGCCACAATGTCTGTGCTCCATCTAGGCACAGATGAATCCCAAGTTATGGTGTCTCTACTTACTATTTTACTTCAAGATGGCACAAAAACCCCTATACATCTAATGGAATCTGTACTATGATGCTTGAATTTGTATCTTTTCCTGGGCTAGCAATACCACTCTTGCTATGCTGGGCAGCAACAGCAGCAGCAAACCACAACTCCCAGACTCTCCAATGTGCCCTCATCTTCAGTAGGTTGTCTATTAAGTGCACTTTTAAGAGCCAGCCAGATAGCTCAATGGATTAAAGTGCCTGCTTAGGCAGACACAGGGACCAGGGTTCGACCCACTGGCATGCCGTGCCAGCCCTGCACCCAGGGTTCATTGAGATGGTGATTGAGACTGGGCATGGTGGCATGCACCTGTAATCCCAGCACTTGGAGGCTATAAACAGGAGGATTACTGCAAGTCCAATCTGTGTAGTGAGACCCTATAGATCCTGTACTAAATAGTTAATATCAATAATAAATGCACTTTCAATTTACAAAGGGTTTACTTTAACATAACTTCATTGTAAGTAGAGGAGCATCTGTATGATAATAAGCTGGTTCCCCCATCCCTGCAGTATATTATATTGTTTTTTACTATTTAACAAACAAAGAAAAACATCTGTAGAGCTAATATTATCTACATTTAAGATAATGCCCTAGTCTAAACTCCTAGAAGAAGATAACCACTCCTAAGATAGAGATTATCCAAGTTTTTGAGGCTGTCAAAACTTCTTTCTGGGATGATTCAGCTTCACTTGAGAGTCTTGAAGATAAAACAAATTATCTGACTCTCAAGTGCTACTGAACATGATGTGGGGACTGAGTGGAGCCTGACTTCATAGAATCAAATCAGGTGGCCCTGCTAAGAGCACTGGGTTATGCTTTACTTTTCTTTGTCTGAGGGTGGCTCAACCTCTAGTACAGGGCCTAAAAATATCAGTCACTATCAACATAAAGGAGGTCGCCCTACAAAAAGTAGGATTCTGGCCAATTCTACAAATACCCACCAGATCCCTGAAAGGGACTCACCTCAATGCCAGAGTGATTTCAAATCCACCAGTGACTAGCTCTGAATTTCCTCATCTGTATAATGAGAATAAGAATAGCATCTATTTCATAATATTGTACTAAAGAAAAAAGTTGAGAGGATTTATGTAAACACTTGCCACAATTCCTAGACTACTCAACACTCAAACATAGCTACTACTTTTATTTTTTCCTTCAGACACTTTTAGCCTTCCCAAAGAAAGATTCCAAGTGAAGACATAGCAGGCAAGGTCAAGCATTCTCAACTGTGGTCCTAATGCATAGCTTTTGAGCCCTTTTGTGAGCAAACAACACTTTCTGATTCCTTACTATTAGGGTATTGGCCAGGGGGTCATGGACTTCTTCTTGTCCTGACTAGCAGAAGATACTAAATCATCCAGTTTTGAAGTTATGAAACCAGGGTTATTGTTATTTGCACTAAAATAAAAGCAAAATGAGAAAATATGCAGATGACTTTGGCTTAAGGGCCATCACTGTGTTTCTTTGAACATCAGAGGGTCCAGTCCCCACTTTTAACATAGGCTCTAAGAAAGAATTTTCTCAGGCACACTTAAAGTCTAACTATGTGTCCCAGCAGCAATCCACACCCTGAACCCTTTCCAGCCTCCCTCATCCTACAGTGGCTCTTACTCTGACTTCTAGGGAATCTTCAGCCAACGGAGCTGTAAGTAGGCAGCAAGACCCTGTGTAACAGGCCAAGAAAGACCAGAGCAGTGTCCCCATATGACCAAGGAGGTCTGAGCTTCATGACCTGTGCTGTGATTGGTGGGCCCTTAGGTGGAACACAGCCGCATCCATACCCCTGCCCTGCTCCCACTGGTGATGGGTTGGTGATCTTGGACTCACTTAGCCTCCTTGATCTTCTGTCTAATCATTCTTACAATGAGAAAGAGAATGTCTATGAGATAATAAAATAAAGTGACCTCCATGATAAGATACTTACATAACATAACTATGAGGAGTTTTAACAAAGAAGCTGAAATCCACTATACCTTGATCTATTCCAGGAAGAACATAGGAAAACTTATTTTTATTTGTGAACTGAAAATCAGGTCTCCAGGCCCCTCATTCAGTGCTCAGGATGCTGGTCTGAAAATGCGTGTCCTAGATGGCAGGCTGCAGTATCTGCAGTTGGTGCTGTGAAGGCTCGGTGCATCCAGATGAAGAAGAAAAGGGACCCTGAAGCATAGACAGAAACTGGCACTCTTGGTCAGGCCCACAGTGTGGCCATAGCCTGGCTTCTCCCACATCCTCCTTCCTATGCTTCCAGTTATCTGTGCTTTATCCCAGGACTTGGGAATGTGAGTTGCTGCTTAAGTGGAAGTAAAATGGCCCAAGGGCTAGCAGTGTGGCTACAAGGGGCTCTTTTACCATTCTCTTGAGTACAGTAAATCAGACACAGGGCTTCTGGCCCATCAGTGCTATGCCCCCAAAGGAGATGTAGACTCAGTAAACTCTGATGGCCCAAGAAAAAGGTTATGATATGCTGGGCTCATGATGTCTGCACAATGTATGCTCACTTGTACTACAAGCATGTAAAGGCCGGAGTCATCCAAGCCATGGGAAACAGTTTGGCAAAACAGCTGCCTTCTCAAATCCCAGACACTACCTCCATGAGGCTGGGCCCTGCCTTCCCCAGACAGGAGGCAGCTTGTCCTGGACACACCTGTGAACATGAAAGGAAAAGGAAGGAAAGCTGGAGGAGGAAATTCATTCTGACTCATTTTCCAGAGGTAATTTGTCATGCTTAATGAGCAACAATATCTCATGTGGAAGCTAAACTACCAATGCGACGAGAGACCAAGGGACAACCTTCCCTAGAGTTTGTACTAACAGGGGAATCTGAAGGAGGAGCCACTGCCCCTATCCATCAGGGTAATCAGCCCTTGCACTTGTACTGCCTTATATGTTTCAAGGTTCTTTTATAGCCATGGTTGGACCTTAGAACCAATAACCCACAGAAGTAGGTGGGTCTGGTATTATTTTCCCTCTTTTTCAGGTGATAGGACTTAAACGCAAAGGAATTTAAATCATCCCAAGTCACAAAGATATACACAGCTATGTCACCTGTTTTCAAATGCTTTCTATATATATTTTGCTTTTTCAAAAAGGGACACAAAGCAAAGGCAATTGGGCCATTACACCACACTCCATAGAAAGGTGAAAGACAACTTGAGATCCCACTTCAGAAACAGCAGGTCAAACTCATGGATTTGGGTAGAAAAATTCAGGCAAATATACCCAATGAATTGAACAATGGCTAAGGACACCTGAGACGTCTGTAGCCTCCCTCGCTTTCCCCTGCCTTTCTGGGTCATCCACATTGCCCACATTCCCTATGCCTCATCCACACAGAGCATTCACTGCTGCTCCCTGGATACCCCGAGTTCTTCCCATTTGCCCATTCTGATGTATCTCCTTCCTGAACTTTCACATTCAAATACCAAAGTTTTTAAACAACCACATTTTTTTAAAATTCCACATTGAGTTAACTGCTCCTTCCATCAAAATCACTTTGAAATGTTTGTATTTCTCTCATCCATCTCCTCCCCTAGACTGTGAGCTCTTTGAAGGTAGGGACTATATCATATCCATTCCTGAACCCAAGTAACTGCCAAAGTTCCTGGTACTTACCAGGATCCTAACAAGCAGATGTGTATTAAATGGATGGTGTGATCTGCATCATTGCCCTAACTTAAAATCATTTATTGAGCACTGCCTGGGTGTTGCTTTTGATAGGGGGTGGAATACACTGACCCACACTGCATTGCACTAGGAGATATTTGTAAAAGCTCATGAACTGTACTGAACTCTGACAATTTGTTGACACTAAATATTGTCCAAATATTGCAAAAATCTGACATGTTCAAGGAAGGATCTGGGAGCTTTGAAGGAGAAAGCAAATAGGGGGCACTTTAAGACTATGGGGGCCTCTTTTTGAGTTGAGTGCTATGGTCGCTAGAGAATCAATATAAGACAGAGTCCAAGTTGTTATCAGGTTGACAGGTACAAAGCCAGCATAACTGAGGCAAATAGAAGAAAACTGAAACCTAAGTGCTAAGGAGCTGGCACCTGGGCAGTGAAGATTTTAGACAAGAAGGCAAAAGCAATCAGGAAGACTTCCTGGAGAAGGAGACACGGGTTCAGTGATGGGCTTTATTTATGTACAGGAAGATAAATATCCCTAGAATAAGGAAAAACCACAGGCCTAGAACAAATAACCAATGTGGCTTGGAGTAAGCAACATATATCTCAGAGTACATCCTTACAAATTCCATCTCCAACATGAAAAAAATGTCACCTTCCTTCACACCCAAGGCACTGATTTTTTTTTTTCAATAAGGAGATTTAGAAAAAAAAAAGAAAAGAACTCCAGATGGATTTTAAACACAGTGGGGAATTGGGTGGTGTGATAGCAGATGGCTATTTCAGCTGTACGTGGGTAAAAATAATTTCAACTCCCCAATACCCAGGACTGCTCCAAACTTGTGAAAACCTCTCAAGGAAAAGCTGCAGCAGGATACTCAAAGCACAGAGCTGCAGCAGATGGGGCTGAAGACTTGGAGTTACTAACAAGAAAATATCTGCTGCTGTTGAGCACTAAAGCCCAGAGCCCTTGGAGGGAGGAGCTAATTCCTTCTGACCAGGTTCTGTTAGGGCTGGCCTCAGGATTAGCCTAAAGAAAGGGCCTTGAGAAAGTTCTCTGCCATTTCTTCCTCTACACCAGAAGAAAAGAGAAATGAGATGAACCATGTGAGAGCCATTTCATATGGAGATTCAATACAGGAAAACTGGGAAATAGAAGGGGAGAGTAGCACGCGTGTGATCATGGTGGAAAAGTGCCTCCAGAAGGAGCAGGGCAGCAATTGTGGAAGTTGACACCCGTGGGTGTTTGAAGATTGGGGCTTCATAGTGACAAGTAGAGTTTATCTACCTTTGCTGCAATCTATGCTGTACACCAGGGGGAGAAGGGGTGGCATCCATGGAAATTCACTCTGATACCTGAACATCACTTCTGGAACATTGGTCTTTACCATACTTGGCTATAAGAAATAATAAGAAGAAACAGATCCCAAAAGTGAAGCAAGATGTGGGCTTACTGGAGGCCGCAGGATCAAGAAGAGTCAGTGTTGATTGTAATCAGTAAAGGCTGTGTCTGTACTTCTAGGGAACTGAGTCTCAGTGGGACCACCCAGAACAAGGGTAGTTGACAGGAACTGTGTCTATTTGGCCTCTGAGCCCAGGTTCAGGAGATCAGAGGTGCAGACAAAGGTGCTTGAGGTGAACTCTGACCCTAAGCCAAGGCAAGTGTTCTTCTTTGACTTCTAGAGCCTGGTTACTAGGGCCACATCTGCTTATTGATGTGCAGAATGTTTCCCCAGGCAGCATGCCAGGTATGGGTGAATGGGAGAAGAGAGCAAGTCACAGCACCCCAGTGAAAAGGCTGAGGGCACACTGTGGCATCAAGGGAAACAAGGCTCTTGATAGCAACTGTAGACCTGGAAGGAGACTGACCTCTTCAGTGAAAGGGGCTGGGTGGGAAGTGTAGAGCAACAGTGGAGTACAGCCCAGATCCTGGGACACTTTCTCCAGGTGGTTTTAGTCAATCTTAGGGTCAAGTTATGGGATCTGACTGCTCTGTGGACCAGACTGCAGATCGGGAGCTATTTCCAGCCTAAGGAGACTAAGATGTTGCCTTTCTTTTCCTTTTTGGTTTAAATAAGACCCAACTGGCTGGTGAATGATGGAAGGCTGGTGTGAAAGGTGCTTCCATACAGACAGGGCATTCTGGTCTGCTCTTTCTCCTGTCAACCCACCTCAAGTCAGTGCTTCCCTTTTCCCTTTCCACTAGCCTTGTCTGATTGTCCAGGTGGGCCTAACTCCCTCAGGTATAAGGCCCAGATGACTCACTCTGGCCCGCCCTTGCTGGTCCCCTTCTTTCTTTCTTTTCCCATGGCAACTGCATGTACTTTCCAGATGGCAGCCCCTAATCTCCCTGGTCCTCCAACTGCCACAAGTAGCCATGAGCAGGGTGGCAGGCTTCTTGCTCCCAAATAACACCTAAGCAGGATGTTAGGGTCCAGCAGCAATGGGGCCATCAGAAGTGTGAAGAGAAACTCACAGTAACATGGATGCTGAGATCAGCTGTTCTCCAATACCAAGGCAGACTGGGCAAAGCTAAACCACCCAACATGGGAACTCAGGAAAGGCACAATGGTACCCAGGATTTCCAGGTGACTTCAGGGAATCAGGCCCTCCCATGGCCTGTGCACCAAGGATGGGTCTTTCACAGTGAGGAAAGCGGAGAAGTAGCACAGATTTGGGGATTTTTCATGGAATTCTGACTTTGCTAGTAGAATTGCTCCATGGGCTGGGGAGATAGCTCAGTAGTCTAAGCACCTGCCCGACAAGCACAAGGACCCAGCATACTACATGCCATGCTGGCTCAGGAGCCCCAGGCACATCAGCAAGCCTCCAAACCAGGCGTGATGGTACAAGTCTATAATCCCTGGCGAGGCTGAGACAGGAGGTTCATTATGAGTCCAAGCTGTGTAGCAAGACCCTGTACCACATAAATAAAAGATTAAAAAAAAAGAATTGCTCTGTGGTATTCTTATAGGATTTGAAGTTAACTTGCACCTTGTATTCCTTTCCATAAAAGTTTCAGAGTTTTCTAAGCAAACCCCTTCGTTTTGTAGGCTTAAAACTGAGAGCTGGAGGGGTGAAGTGCCTTCCACAGGCAGATCTGCAATCCATGTAGGGTGGCTGGCCATAGGTGTCCTCCACCCTTGGCTCTCTCTACCTTGGGGTTGAAAGAGACAAGGAACACAGGAGAGTGATAAGACCCTACACAAATCCAACATGCAGTGGAGAGCAAGGGACATCCCCAGTTGGCAGGGCAAGCTTGATGAGTTTGAGGTTTGAGCCTCCATTCCCTGGTCCTCTCATCACAAAGGAAAGAGATGCAGGAGCTCTTACATCACCCAGGCTCCTGTCCTCCCCTGCATTTGTATAGCTTTCCCTCCTTTTGGCCCCCAAAGTCCTAAAGCTGGGGTACCCTTCATGTCACATACACTGACTAAGCCATCGGTGAATATGGCCAAGCACTCCCTGGACAAAGTTCCTGTTCACGAACAGCTGGCTTCCTGGTGAGAACGTCCTGACCGAAACAGTAGTGATGAAGTCAGATGGTGCCAAGAGCTGCTGGGAAAACAAAATAGGGATAAGGGATGGGTGCGTTGGGCAGGCAGAGGTTTTGCTCGATGAGGTGGGGAGAGATGGTGGCTCCAAAGAGCATCCACATGGAAAGGGAGGCAAAAACCAGTCATGGGAACACACACGGCTGGTCGCAGCAAGTGCAAAGACAGTGCAGCAGTCACTCGCTTGGTGGGTTTGAAGAACAGCAGGAGGCTGCAGGCAGAAGGGCTAAGGTACAAGGTCCGCTAAGTAGAGGAGAGACTCATAGCAGACAAGGTCAGGGCAAGCAGCCATGGCAAGGGTGTAGCTTTGATTCAAAGTGAGCTGGCAGCTACGGAGGTTAAGAGGACCTGATACTGTAAAGGAGTGATAGGAGAACATGCTCAGTCTGTGAGTGGTCAGTGAGAGAGGGTGGTGACCTGGCTGAGAGAGACAGAGTAGACCAGGGTCAGGGGAGACCCCAAGTCTTTCTGCATAAAATATCATTATATAACTATATGAACACCTCCCAGCCTGAAAGCATTTCCATTTTAGTAGTATCTAATGATCAGTAAATACTTAATACCCACACTACTAAATGAATTCACAGCGTCCGAATCCAGTAGCATTTCCACATGCATGAAAAGGAATTGGACATACAAAAAGATTATTTTCAGGCCCCCTATTGCAGAGCGGCCCAAATGTACACACTGAAACTTTGCTTCTCCCACTTCCTCCATTCCCCCGACCTGCCCAGGCCCTATTTCCTTGGCCTCTGTAGTTCACCTGGACCCAATGAGTGACACGTAGTGAAGGTAACTGAACTTGCAGTTGATCCATAGCTGTGATTGAAAAGAGCCGAGATCAGCCTGAAGCTGTAGACAAAAACATCCATGCACCGTCAGGGGCCTCTTAGTAAGAAAATAAAGGGTGTGGGAAAAATCCCCAGGGCTAGTGAGCTGTTCGCCCACCCCATGTATGTATTTCCAGAAGAACTTCCAGTGCTTCTTCCCAAGTAGCCAGACCAGGTGGGGCAGTGAGACATTTTGAAACCATAGGCTTCAACTCGCTCCAGTTGGGAAGGGACACAGGCAATCCACACCTAAAAGGTAGCATCTCTGGTCCCAGAAGACCACTTTCTTTCCCCCCTAAAATCAGTTTTGGACCTTTTTTTGTACTGCGTTCAATAAGAATTTATGGAATGCAAAAGCACCACACAAGCAAGCATTCCGATCTGAGAAGCAGCAGAACCATGGGAACATTCCAAAGGAGCTCGTGTATTTGGAGCTAAATAAATAAATAAATAAAGCCAAAGGCTCCATGCACCCTTGGATAAATCACGCTTGATTTGAAGGTCAGGATCTTCACAATGCCCCAGTTCACGGAGATACAAAAATGGTTGCGGTATGGTAGAAGAATTTGCGGGATATAATTATGCACCCCTCAGGCATCACTACCGCCTCCCGTGCGATATGAAACAATGTGTCACAGTCCTGTACAGTCAAAGCAGTAATTTACAAGAGTCAGCAATTCCACAGGGCAGGTAGGCCGTATTTCAAACCGCGAAAGGGAGTTGAGGGGGAGAAGGGGGAGCCAACTGATCAATTTACAAAGATCTTGCTTCTCTGCCACTCTGCTGACCTTTCAGGCAAGACCTAATGCCAATTAGCTCAGTTATAAAGTCTATAATTCTTGTGGGGAAGGCCGTGTGTAGCACATGATCATTTTACAACGTATGCCCTAATTTGCAGCCCCCAAACATGGACTCCTGGGGTTTGGAGTGGGGGTGGGGGAGTTTGTTGGCAAGCAAGGGGTGCAGCTGGAAGGGATCACAGCGCACAATTACTGTCTGCGCATGGCCACATCTGGAAAACAGCTCCTCTCTGGCTTTAAAACAGCATTAATGAAGAATGGAACTTTGTGCTAGGAAAGACGGGGTGGGGGCACTGGGGGAAATAAAGGGGTACCCCTCTGCCCTACACGGTACAGATGAAAAGACAACAAAGAAAACAGCAGGCCTGTTATGAGACCAAATCCACAGAGAAGAGAGTGCTGACAAGAGAGGGCCAGAGAGACGAGGTTGCTCTAGGGCGATGTCTCTAATGCCCTCCTCTTTGCTGTCTTGAATCCCGGGCATCCATTCAAGCCTGGCGCTTTATGCACTGGGTGAGTAGACATTTGTCTACAATGTGAGATGTCAGCAGCATTTAGAAAATTCCCAACAAAAAGAATATATACCTCCAGCACCTAAGCCCACATCTGAGTGCTTAGTCTTTTGGTCTGAATGTCTACTCCCTTGTGATAGAGGTGAGAATGCAAACATGCCTGTGCCTTCAAGATACCAGGCACACAGTAGTTGCTTAATAAATGGTCATTGACTGGACCCAAGTTCAGTGAACTGAATGAGCTACTTCATGACAGTAGCCTGGTTAATTGACTGATTAATATCTGTGATTTCTGAGCTATCAGTCTTTTAGTAAGCCACTGATTCTCCACCTTGAGTGAAGACGGGAAGGGAAAGACAGCATGTCTTTCCCAGGAATTTATCAAGATACCCTGGGAAGGAAGGAAGAAATGAAGGGAGGGAGGGAGGGAGGGAGGGAAGGAAGGAGGGAGGGAAGAAAGAAAGAAAGAAAGAAAGAAAGAAAGAAAGAAAGAAAGAAAGAAAGAAAGAAAGAAAGAAAGAAAGAAAGGCTCATTTGTGATTTGGAAAAGAACATTTAATAGTATAATATAGTTTTATGTGTATAAATCCTAAGAGTCTGCCTTTAACTTCCTGATACAACCTGTGGAAAGAAGAGGTAAATAGCATCTCCTGTCTACAACAGATTCAGAATCCAACCAATTCAGAACAGCCACTTCCTATCCTACCAAACTTTAGGCCACCTCTGAGTGTCAGATTTGAGGTCTCAAGCTCCAGTATTCCATCTTTTGGCTGCTTAAAGTTCCTTCATCATGAGAAGTCAGCTACTCTTGTCCCCATGGGTGAGGTAGCCTTGAAGGGTCAGCCAGGACAAAGTTCAGAGACAATAAGGGTTCAGGGACCCAAGCCAATGTACCCCACCTTGCCTTCATACCTGGCTCTCTATGCCTGGCACCACAGCCTTATGGTTGCAAATGGGTGTGGGGAGTAGGGCCCACTGTCTCGGTCTGCCATAACAGAGTGCCATGGACCAGGAAACTTAGGACAAGAAAATCTTAGTGCTTATAGCTGGAGAGACTAAAAAAGTCTTAGGTCAACATGCCAGCATGGCCAAGTTCTAGTAAGATTCTCTTATGAGTTGCAAACTACTGACGTCCCCTTATTGTACCCTTCTGTGGAGAAAGGATTGGAGCAGGTCTCTAAGATCCCTTTTATTCATTTTTAATAGCACTCATTTCATTCATGTGAGTTCACCCCTCATGACCTAATCCCTTTTGAAATCACATCCTAATGCTGTCACCTAAATGCTTGAGATTTTAACATATTTGGTGGGATACATTCAGCCCACAGCTCCTACCTTACATGTTTTATCTTGTGAAGACCCCAGACAAGAGTAGCTGACTTCTCAAGATGAAGGTGGGGAACAGAAGGTGGGGTCTCTCTATTCCCCACCTTCTAGGCATAAATTCTCTCACTGGTGTCCCCTGTAGGCCGTTCTTCAGGCCCCTTTCAGATATCTCCAGTAGAGTATAAAACTAAGATCTTTAAGCAGATCTAGGCTTAAAGTATCTGCTAAGCCTAGACACTTTGAAGCTACCTACATTACCTACCAGCTAAGTTATTATCAGTAGATTTCTTAATTTTTCCCTGTCTTGGTTTCCTTTTGTCATGTCCTATCTGATTCATGGGACTAGTATAAACATTATATGAGATGTTGTGTGTCCCTGTGACTTCCCAGCTGTGTAGAATTTCTTATTTAGAGTTATGAAATACAATTTATACTTCAGTACCAATGACCTAGTATGCAGTCAGTGTGTAGCGAGGTTGGAAGATGAGCTGAACCTACATAGTTTCAAGAACTATGTAGGTGGTTGCTTCTGATAAGAAGCACAGAAGGCTCTGTAGGGAGAGTTAGCAATAACTGGGAAGAAGAGGGCAAAACTCCTGAGGTTTATAGGTGGAAAGGAGGTGGCAGTGAGGGAGCAAAGGATGGAGAGTGGCAGCAGTGGGGGTCCTCAGCTGTGGTATAGCAATAGACACATACTGATCCTTGGGCTGGAATAAAGCCATTTATCCTCCTTAAGACTCAGATTCCTTCTTTTTAGGAAAGGAATGATATAAATTTGCTAGATGGCTGTGGTTCAAATGAAGAAAATATGTAAAAGCATTTTCAACTTTTGGATGCTATTCAAATATATGCAATTCCAGTGGTGAGCAGAGTAGGTTCTAGGTAAGCATAGGTCAGTCTAGCAGAATGAACATGTGGGTAAGTGGATGGAATGAGCTCTCCAGGAAGAAGCTCAGGTTCACAGATGGGCTCAGAGCTTCAGAAGCAGGATCTAGGCAAAGGCTTTTAGCCAAGACTTGGGGCCATATCCTGGAAACTTCTGCTCTGTAACCTTGATGTATTCACTTCTTGTTATCTAAAGGTCAGGAGCCTTGAGTCAAGTGTCCTCTCCTCCAGGGCAGAACCCTTGGGCTGAACCCTGGTCTCTACAGCTAGCAGAGCATTATTGAAGTTCTAGCACTACAACCAGAAATGAGCCCACTTCAAAAATGAAAGGGAAAATAAAGCTGTCCTTCCAGTGTTAGCTATCTGGTCTCTGCTAGCTTAGCCAATGACCCATGTACTTCTGTATTCTTTTGGCAACACTGAGACAAAATATATGACACTCACAATTCTAAAGGATAATGGAGTTATTTTGGCTCATGATTCCAGTGGGCTCAGTCCATGCTCACTTGGCTCCAAAGCATAAATCACATGGTTAGAGGGCCTGGGGGTGGGAAGCCTCCCAGCCCATAGTAGTCTTCTCTGCCCTAGAACCAAGGCAGGATTCAGATACTGATTCTAGATATTTCCTCCAACTCTCCCATTATTTCTAAAACAAAAACCCCCTTGTTCTCCATAAGCTCTTATCTGGTGTCCTTACAGAGAAATGAAGGGAGAACAAAATAATAAAGAGCATGAGACATGAAATTTAAAGCAATCTTAAACTTTGACTGAAGTTAGTCTTCATCTTATCTGAAATGAGAAAAAAAGCTTCGCCTCTTTCCAGCAGCTCCTTGTAAGGGCCTCAGTGTCCTCCCCCTCCCTCTTTGTCTTCTTCCTTCTCTGTCTCTCCAGAGGCCACATTCCAGACTGTCCCTATCTCTTTCCAGGAAGGATCCCTTTTAAGCTAATTCTAGAAATGATAAACTGTGTAAATCCATCAAGCTCAAAGAACACCAGGTTAGATACTATCATTCCCATCATTCCTACTTCACACCAAAAAAAAGTCAACTTAGGTCATTCCCTGGCAGAAAAATACAAAAATAAGACAATGCCCCTGTCATCAGGGTACAAGCAACAGCACAAGGTAGTATGATGTCCTAGTTACTCTTCTCTTGTTGCTGGGACAAATACTAGACACTCAAAATGAAGGAAGGAAAGGTTTATTTTGCTCACAGTTATTGGAGGTTTCAGTCCATATTCTGCTGGGTCCAAGGCAGAGCAGCACATAGCAGAAAGCAACCTTTCATGGTGGAGGTAAAGGGCAAGAACACAAAAGGAGTAGCAGCAGCTCAAGCAGCCGGCTTCTCTTCACGCCTTACGTTCAAATAAAAATTACCTGCCAAGGGCAGGTGCAGCATCCACACCCACAGTAATTAATCACGGATTCCAGAAGCCAACCCAAGACTGCCTGAGCCTTTGGGGGGACAGCTATACACAAACCATAACACAAGGAGCCCAAGCCAAACTAGAACAAGACAGATTAGAGTACTGTGGACTGAGGGGAAGATATAGAGAGTGAAGGGCAGGGCTGGAAGTCCAGGGTCCCAGGAACAGTGGCCTAGACTAGGCAAAGGGTTCTGTAAAAACAAGCTTTAGGCAGACATCCTGGGTGGGGAGTAGATCAGAAATGCTCAGCATAAGTTCAGGGGACAGTGAGAAGGCAACAGCCTACATCCTAGCCAGCAGAAGGTCCTTGGACTTTGCTTGGGGGTTAAGTTTCCCTCTATGGATCAGCTTGATCTGGGGACACTGCTTTCAAAAGGGGCTGGAAAAAACCAATAGCTGGTTTGTCTGCTGCCTGCAGCCCCAGGTCAATTGTTCAGGACCCAGGTTTCGAGGGGCACCTACCACTTCCACACACATGCTTCAATAGACCAAGGTCTCACTGCCGCTGCTCCCAGCAGATGAGGTGGAAAATGGCCCCAGCTACGTTGGCAGGCATCCTGCCAGTCTGTACCTCCAAAGTGTGCTTGGACCCTCGCCAAGCAATCACCAAATGCCAGCAATACCTTATTTGTTTCAGACTTTTGTAGTAGAGAATAAGCCCAGTGGAATTAAAGCCCCTTGGGTTCACCCCCATTTCCCTCCTTCCCTCTCCAGCAGCAGCCCCACCACCAGCCACATGTTTGTCTCTCTCCTCTATGTTTTCAAGATGGGCACATTCATACCCCACAGAACACTCACAGCACTGCTCAATGTGGTACTGGACTTGGGTAGATTTCATGTTTCAATTACAGACATGATTTGTTACTTGTCCTTTTTGCTCAGTATTTTTGTTTGAAGGAGAAATATATGATCCAAGTCCAGCTCCTTTACTCTAGCTGTTGTATGGCAAGGCATCACGGTTCCTATTTTATCTGCCAATTCCCCATCAATGGACTTTGGAGTCAGATTATTTTTCTTCTTTTATTTTTAATTCAATTTTATTTTATGTTGAAGAGTAAAAGCAGAAGCAAAAACAAATAGAAAAAAAGATCCAAACAAGGTAACATAAAACAATGCATATGTTACAGATTTTCAAAACAGGAATAGCTAATTAACAATAGTAGTTATATTATCTATTTTTATCACCAAATCTGTTGCTCAGATTAATAGATATAGTTAGGCAAGATTGAACAAATAACTGAATAGTAATGCTTGCTTTCAAGAAATCTTCATTTTTCTTACCTTTTTTTTACATTTATTTTAAAGTATAATATTGATAAGACATTACATATGGTACACATTTCGAAGACCAAGATGGAAGTATTCACCTATCAGTTTTGTATTATACATTGCTGTCCTTGATGTAATTGCTCAGATCACAGATATCAGCATTCAGAGTTAGTCAAGGTGAAAATTCTAAACATTAACTGCTATTTTCAAAAAGCTCATGGAAATTTTTGGTACAATCATCTCAGCTATCTTATATACATACTTGCATGTTTTTACCCCTTTCTTTTTTCCTTCTTTTCTCCTTTCATCTTTGTTGTTTGATCCTTAAGTTTAGTTTCTTTCCATTTTACTATTTCTATTATGCTCTTTAGGTTTTATTCACTCCTTCAGGTTCTTACAGTAGGGAGACAATATAATATTTACACATGTGGGCCTGATTTATTTCACTAATGAGTATAGTCTCTAGTTGCATCCACCTCTCTATAAAGACTTTGAGTCTGTCTTTTTTTTTAGCTGAGTAATACTCCACTGTATAAAAATACCACATCTTTTTCATCCCTTCCTTAAACAATGAGCGTTTTGGTTATTTCCAAGACTTGGCTAGGACAAATTGTGCTGCTACAAACATGGGTGCTCATGTATCAAAAATGGTACGATTTTTCTGTTAGATTTTTTTTCTTCTATATGAATGATGTTACACTAATCTTTGTACTTGTTTTCTGAGACATAGTTCTTCATCCTCATATAGAGAAAATATGAAACTCTCCACTTCCACTCAAAACTAATTAACAAGTGTCTAAATGTAGATAAAGGACTCCAAACTAAACACCTTGATCTGGGTGTGGTGAGGCATGCCTGTAATCCCAGCTCTCAGGAAGCTGAAACAGGAGGTTTGCTGTGAGTTCAAGGCCAGTCTGCACTACATAGCAAGACTCCATTTCAAAAAGACTTAAATAATTAAATGAAGACAATGAAAAATGCAAAGGATAAGTACAGAGGACTTCCTGACTTAAAGAGTTTATAATTTAGCATAAGGACAACCTGTTTATTATAAAGCTGTCTTTTTAAAGTACAGAGTAGTGTAGGCTCCCATACATAATTAAGAGATAATGTGCAGTTGATCTGAGGTAGGAAAGCTGATGAAAGGCAGAGAGATTAAGGGGAAATCTGACCAGGAATGGTTGTAGATACCTATAACATCAGCTCTCTAAGAAGCTGAGGCAGGAAGATTGCGAGTCCATGCCAGGATGGACAATTTAACAATTTATCAAGATCTTTTCTCAAAATAAAAAATAAAAGAAGGGCTGGAGATGTAGCTCAGTTGGGAGACCTTCAGCTTAATCTTCAATACTGAAAAAAAAGGAGGGAATGGGGACTTTACATGAATGGTTTTCCAGGAAAGATTTCCTGAAAGGATTTGACCTTGGTAGGCACCTCAAAGAGCTTGCCAAGCTAAGAGCTCAGAGGAAAGTGGTCAGTGACTAGGACAGGAACAATAGGGGCAAATGCCCTACACCAGGGCTAAGCACAGGCTGTGCGCTGTCGGTGCAGCCAAAGTGTCTGTTAGGACGAACTTGGAGCCCTTTTCCCATTTTCAGAGCTGAGCTCAGTCGCACATTCGGGATACTGTCCATGTGGCCTGATGCCGCAGGCCGCTGGCCCAGGTGGTATTTTTCCATTACCCTGAGAAGAAGTTTAGTCACTTGTTGATAGCAATGTGACCATTCAAGGAGAAAACAATTAGGGATGCCGAGCCCTGGCCCCCAGAGAAGAGGGAGGGAAGGGAAAAAAAATTCTCCCTTGGGGAAAGGGGCCGGATGGGAAACGTCCAAGAGGGTAATTGGTAAATATTATTGTTTCTTTCCCTGTTTGCCTGATCCGTTCAGGTCCCTTGGCAAGTGGTGCATTTAAATCACACTGTCTGACTTTGGCAGGTTTAATTGAGTCGCCACTGAAAAAGAAATTATCCCTGTGCTATTAATTTTTATAGTTCCTCGGGGCTTTTAAAAAGTGTTTGGATTTTCTAGGTCTTTGAAAATGAAAACATTAAATTTTATTAAAAGGAAATGCAGGGGGTGGGGAGGTGCTGCTGGCAGGGCACAGCCAGGCCCTGACAAGACAGTCTAGGCAGCCTCAGATTGTATGCAAAGGCTGGGCCCCTGCAGAATGTGGCAGGTGGTCATCAGGGATGGGTGATGTCTGTCAGAACCTCGTCCCCACAGGCTCCAAGGGAGTGCCTGGCCAGCGGCCCCGGACACCTGGACCTCAAGTCCAGTCTTTCCTGGCAGCCATAGGCCAGGGAGCAGCTGAGAAGAAGCAGCCTGAGACATTGAGGAAACAAGGCCAGCCCTAGATCATGGGGCTGAGACTGTCTGATTAAGGGGGCTCCCTCAGAAAGAAAGAACTCAAGGTTACAAACACCAAATTATGCCTTAAGGTGAAATTCTACTGAGGAGAAAAGTCACTACAAACTACACATTTTAAAAGCTGGCAAATTCCACAGGCACCACACCATCTAGAATAACTGACTCACATCTGTAATACTTTTCTTCTCTACATTTTTTTGGGGGTACAAGTACTTTGATCATCTCTTTAAATGACTGTAATTTTTTCAATATTAGTTTTTATAGAAGGAATACAAAGATAACTCAGTCTCTCCTTTAATGAGCTAATCAAATTTTTGCACTTCATTATTCACAGTTTGGAAAGGTTTCCTTCAGCTTTGCAATTCGTCAATGGTGATGCCATGTGAATTTTCAGAATTGCTATTAACTTTGCGAAAACCTCTGTCAAGTATCTTGCGTATGAGCTATGAGATTTCAGGGCATTTCAGCTTTTCTTTTATAGTGACAATGTAAAATGCTCTTTGAATTTATGAAACTTACTAACCAGATTGTCATCGATGTCCTCATTGTAGTGGCGTATAATGAGTTTTATGTTATCTCCGTCAATGTCGGTATTCCCTGTCAAATCAGCAAGATATTTAAACACGGGGATTCTGATAAATTCTGTGTCAGTATTCTCATCAAAAAAGAAACAAGATGAATTGCGCATTTATAATTGCATTACTTTGCATCATCAAGTATATTCTTGACAAGAGAGAGCTTCCATTTTTACTGGGCAGCGATAAGAATCCTCTGCTTGCAGTTTTTACATACTTGATGATTAGAGTAGCTTCTGGCTTGTGCACCTTAAAATGTTTGCTTGCTTCCCACCATCCATGGCATTTCAGCACCAAGTACCATGGGACACCTCCCCTGGGGTCTCCCCACCTCTTCAAATCCCCTGTGGCTCAACACAGAAGGTGCCTGCACTGTAGTGTTCCTGGAAGCCTTTCCCACACCAGGCAGCAATATGTACAGAGAGGGAGCTAAGCCCCATGCTAGTCCAATTCACCCCACCAAGCCCAAGTGTTAGTATGACAGAAAACTTACTTTGGCACAGTGGCCAACATGTCAGGAGTAGGCCCCAGAACCTGAGACTGACAGCACATGAGCTATGCATTTGGAGGACAAAAATAGCACAGGACTATGAACAACCCAAACATGATGAGGGAATTGAAATGAGAATTTGGGAGGCAGCCTTGAAGCTCGGACAAGCAGGAGATCAGGCTAGGGTGGAAAAGCCCAGGAAGGCAGGAGGTAGAACTCGGACTGGATAAGATTCAGACAAGTGAGGAAGAGTGCATACTCACGCACTTGTGTGTGTTCTTGTGTGCATATGTGCATGAGTTGTACTGTGTGTGCATGCATGTGCCTATACATAAGCATGCACTGTATGTATATGTACACATGTGCATATATGTAGGGAGGGTATTAAAGGGTCACTATGACACCTGCTAGAAGGATGACCTGGCGTCATGGACATTAGTCTGACAAATAAGGTCACTGAGGTCCGGAAGATGCAACAATTACCCAAGTTTACACATTTGGCCAGTGGCAGGGTTCCAGGAATCTTCAGGCCTCCTGACAATATGCCCTGGATGTTCTGCACCAGCTCCAACTCACCTGCAGCCTCCACTTGCTCCCCCAGGGCTGTGTTAGTGCAACAAACTGACCTGCTGCTCCTTGGGGCAGAGAACACTGCTGGGCATAAGAAGAAATGCTAAGAGTCTGTGCTTTCCTCCCTCTTGGTCCCAAGGGGTCAGTGAGCCACTGTAAATCACCCTGGCCAGCCCTGATTCTTGCCCTTTCACCCTGGTCTCTCTGCTCCAGCTCTTCTTATTTAAAGCCATGAGGCACCAGAGTGTCAGGCAGGGAGATCAGATTTTGTTTTAATGGAAGAGTGGTGGGCCATTATGCACTACTTCCTAAAAGAAGCAAGGCAGGCATGGGTCACTTGTGTTGCCACAGCAAGAACTTTGCTAGACATAAATATGCTTTTCAGGCAAGGAAATGTGAATGTGGACTAACCCAAACACCAGTGCAAATAAAACACTAAGGCATTGTCATAGAAATATTAAATCTCCTGACCTATGCTAGACACTCAGCAGACCCCGTTCTGTAAGATTATTTCTCTGATCATGCCCATTTTACAGGCAAGGCATCTGAGGCTCACTGAAGCCAAGAGTTTGCCCCACTGGCACAGCTAGAAGTGGCTGGAATTACATTCATATAGTGTGAATCCAGAGGTTATGTTCTTAACCATGACACATCTCCCAAGGGAGAAAGTGGGCAGCATCTCAGCCAAGCTCCTTAAGACACAGGAGTACCTAAAAGCTTCTAAATAGAAAGATAGTGTTGCTCTCTCCCTCCTGTCACCTCAACACATATGCATGCACATGAACATCATGGCCCTGTCACTGCACACCTCAGCCTCCTTCCTTGTAAATGTCCTCCCTCCAATTAAGCTTTCCACCAGCTGGTTGCTGGTCTCCGACTTCTATTTAATCCCCACATGGGTCTTCAATACTTCTAGCTCTGCTTCTCAATTCATCAGTGTATTAAAGGGAAATATTGAGGTTTGGAGAGATGGTATCTCTACTAACAGATAAGCACAGGAAAGTGCAGGCTGAGACTATGTCCAGCTTTTCTCAGAAGGTCAGGTTTGTGAGAGGCATTGGTAAGGGATAAAAGGCAAAGCCAGAGGCTCTCAAAATACACCCACATATACTTTAAGGTGCAGTCCTATGTCAGTGCGAACTTGGTTGTTTATTGGAGTCGAGGATTCGAGGCAATCTTCTGGCAATGTACTCTATACCATGTCCCATTTTATAGCTGAGCCTGTGAGCACACGTTGTGTGTGCTTGAACACTTACATGTGCAACTCACAAGGAGAAAAAGGGCCAATGAGGCAGCCCCATGCAGCTGAGGGCACAGCTCTGACTCTTCTACCTAATTCTATTGACCACTGGAGAGACTCACTTGCTCCTGCTGAGAAGGGAGGCCAACGCCTGCCTCCCAGGCTGAACTCATAAATCTCCAGCCTGCGGGAACAGGGCCCACCCTTCTAAGCAAAGATAGGCAGAGACACTGGTCCAGACGCATGGAGTGTGGAAACTTCCACTGGCCTGCATTTGACCTGTCTGCCTCCAAGTTTTTCTCTTAAAGGGACCCTGGCTGCCAGAGAGCAAGCTGTCTGGACAGCCCAGATCTGTCTGTTCATTTAAGGTATTGTCCATGAATAGTGGGAAACCTATCCCTTTATTCAGTGGTTGAAATTCCTTAAAATTGAGAAAGAGTCAGAATGTTGTTAAATTCAGAAGGCTGGGGTTGCTTTTGCTCTATTTCTGAAAAACCTGACCTGTGTCCAAAGGATTAGTCAGTGGTACCCTGGGAAATGCAAGGGAGACAGGATTCCCAATCACTAGCTACTTCCCTCCAGGAAGCCACCATGAAGCTGACTGCTTCATCAGGAATTATTAGATTAATTCAAAATGAACTCTAAGCCTGGGAAATAGCTCAGCAGCATAAGGACCTGCCTGCAAAGCGCAAGGCCCAGTGCTCGATCCCCGGTACCACAAAGAAAAGAAAAAAAAATTAAAGACAAAATGAATTCTAGAAGGGACCTAGAAAAGTTTTAGCACTTGCTTACTAGGCTTATACAAATAATTTTAGGAACAATAGACCCAGCTCCAGGTCTTTCAGGGGAGGACCATGGAGAAGAGCAGCCATGGCTCTCACAGCTTGCATGAGCCCTACACAGAGGAGGCACCATAGGCTTCACCTGGGCTGGCCTCTCCAAGGTTCCCAGTAATCAAATCAGCAGGATGTTGAACTGCCCTGATCCTCCTTTCTAGCCCCAGAATTTCCCAGCTTCCATTCCTGAGAGAAGCTGGGGACACAGGAGACTCAGAAAGGCAGGACTGGTGCTAAATCATGATTGGGCTCCCCTTTTCCATCTTGCTAGTGATTCTTTGTGAGCATTACATCCTCATGCCTCTCCTCATCTATGTCATATGCTCTGTGGACGATAGCCTTTGTGGAACAAGCTGCTGATTGGAGGAGTATGATGCTGCTGCCTAAATACCTATGGATCGTCCCCATGGCAGGGTTATACTGCTCATCATGATAGGCAGAGTCTTGAGATGTGCTGTGGCCAATGACTTCTGAGCAGAAGCATCATGTCACATCCTAGCCACAGCACACAATTGCCAGTGCATTCTTTCATCATGAGCCTGAGTCCCAGGATGACACTGCTGACCAGGGACCAGAATCCACCCACCCATATTTAGTATGAGCGAGAACTAGACCTAGTTTGTTTGAATCCAGTCCAACTTGGAAGGTTGTCGCTGTGCCACAACAGAACCAAACCCAACAGAGGTGTGTGGCAGTTAGAGGGGGATACTGACAACTGGGGATGAATGCTAGATGCAACTAAAAAAGGTATTTATCATAAGTAGCATGTGACAGGTATTTGCCTCATTAAATAATCCATCTGCCATTGTAAGCCTGAGACTACTTCAAGGAGATTGAGGATAATTTAAATTAGGGTTGGTGGAAACTGGGGAAGCATCTACCTTTCCCCTCTGTCCCTGAGCACGGGGCACTGATTTCAACTTTCATTCGCACCCCACACCACCCCCTCCACTTATCTCTACTATCTCTCAACACAGAGCTTCAGTCTCATTTATCTCTATCTTGGCCCACCTTTACTTGTACTCTGAGAAAATATAAAGCCCTCCTCCTATCTAAATCCAATCTTTCTCCACTGGCTCCGCACCAATAGCCTGTAAATGTCTTCAAATACTTCCTTATATGAAATAAAAATCATCTCTCAACCTTGAACCAACCCCTTTTCTCTGATGTCGACAAGTCACTAATATACTGATTCTGTATTTCTTACCCCTTTAGAATCCATCAGGAGCTTCCTTCTCACAAACTAAAATTCAAGATTTAGGGATTCAATGCTATAAAAGGCAACTCAAGGTATATTTAATCTGGACTTCCTATCTCGTCGTAGCTGGAAATAGCCATCTCAGAACAATATATCTGCAAAATCAATACTCTATGAAATAGGGATTTCAAGGGGAAAGTTCACCCTGGCTAGCTAGATGCGTGTAATTAGGTGAGCAGTAGTGACAATAGACCTGACTTACTGTGAGATACTTGTGCCATTATGGTAAAATTATTCAGTTCGTTAAATAATCTACCTGCCAAGAGAGCAGACAAGGCCTGGGGAGGTGGCTCAGTGGAATAAACGCTTTCCTGGCAAGCACAAGGGACTGAGTTCAATCCCCAGTTCTGCAAAAAAAAAAATAAGTTTATGGGCTGGGGAGATAGCTCAGTAGAATAAGCACTTGCCTGGCAAGTGCAAGATCCTGAGTTCAATCCCTGGTACCACGAAAGAAAGAAAGAAAGAAAGAAAGAAAGAAAGAAAGAAAGAAAGAAAGAAAGAAAGAAAGAAAGAAAGAAAGAAAGAAAGAAAGAAAGAAAGAAAGAAAGAGACACATGCCAGTATTGACTCTGGTAGATGGGGAGCCAGAGCCCAGGACGGAAACCAGATATCCCAGGGCCCCTCCCAGAAATCACTGACTAGCTGTGTGACCCCAAACTGCTGTACTTCCAGCCCACTCACACCCCTTTTGTTTACTGGGAATTGAATACAGGGCCTTCACACTGAGCTGCATCCCTAGGCCTTTCTGAGACAGGGTCTTCCAAAATCTGAGTTGCCCAGGTGGGTTCAAATTTACAGTCTCCTTGCCTCAGCTTCCCAAAGTGCTAGGATTATAAGCATGGCCCACTCCTCTCAGTTTGGGGGGGGAAGTTGTTTATTTTCTGGGTTGTTTGTTTATTTGTTTGTTTAGGGGGAAGGTTTCTTGAGCCAGGATATTCTGGAGTTGTTCAAACTGGCTTCCAACTTGCCATCTTCCTGCCTCAGCCTCTAGAGTAGCTGGGATTACAAGTGCATGCCTGGCCATCAGCCTTCTGTTTACCACACACCCATCTCCACCCTTTCTGCTTTTGCGGGGTGTGTGTGTGTGTGTGTGTGTGTGTGTGTGTGTGTGTGTTTTGTTTTTGCTTTTGTTTGAGACCTAGTATTGCTAAGTTTTCCAGTTCCTAGAATCAAAAATAAACCTCCTGTTATGGAGCCACAGAAGAATGCAATGGATGATGTATAGTGTGCCTAAGGAGAGTCACATGGAGAGAAAACTTTCTCAAAGGCTTTCACAGAGAGCAAATTGGTCTAGCAATGGCCATGACTCATCCACATGGCTGACACTGACAAAGGATCTGCAAAGTGAGGTACAGGGTTACAAGATAAACCCTGAGGGCACCTGACTGACCTTATCTGATACAAAAGTTATATTTCTTGTTATATAGATCTTGCTTTATCTTGGTCTTAACCAACCAGCAGAAAAGTATAAAAACTAGGTATATAAAATAAAGCCATAATAATATGCTGAGCTGTAAATGGCTCTACTCAACAACTTCTGTGGATAACCCACTACTATTGTGGACTGCTAGACTGTGCTGGAGTGTTTCGCTGAATTCAAGCATCTATAATAATTAAATGCCAATAGAATACCCATCTCTAACAGGACTAAACAAAACAGGGGATACAAAGGAAGGACCATTCCTGTATTTGTATATACAGAACAGTTAGGATAAATATGCAGCAACTTTCACGTAATTCTTTGAGAAGAAAGATTTGCTTGCACTAGTAGTATTTTGACAGGATATCCTATCTGGTTCTTGTACTATGGATAACCACTAGGAAGATAACAATGTAAAAAGTATTAATTATTGAAACTGCACTACGAATCAGCTTTAAAAAAAGATAGGTGTACAGCTACATTCTCTTAATTCAATGAATAAAGATATCTGCTCAAACAGTGTTTGCAATTAGAATATCATGTCTGCACCTTGTACAACAAATAACCACTAAAAAAAAATACAATGTATTAATTATTGAATTTGTTCTACTAATTTGATTTGAAACTGTCCCCTTGCTATTTGTTCTTCAATAAAATTATGGGGGGAAAAATGAACCTCCCACCTCAGCCTGCCCCGTAGTACCTACCCTCACTCTTTTTTTTTGGGGGGGGGGGAATGGCTTATTTTTTTTTTAATTTACTTTTTATTTTATTGAAGTACAAATATCAATCAGACAGTTTTAAGACACCTTAACAAGACAGATTCAATAAATTGATGCATTGCAAACTGTTTTCATAATGTTTTGGTCTCTTGATTAAGAGTAAGGGTAATAGTTAAGGTCCTACCCTCACTCTTAATCAAGAGACTGGGGCCAAAAGTGTGGCAATGGCTTTTAGGACTAAAAAAAGTATTTGTCTCTTTCTCATTATTCTTTCTTATACTGAATTTCAGAGTTGTCAAAAATAAAGAAGCACAAGGGCCTGAGTTCAATTCCTTGTTCCTCCAAAAAGAGAGAGAAAGAAAAAATTGGAACTGTATCAGTTTGTTCCAGATAAACAGAAAAAAGTCTTTCATTCAGTAGCAAGTGTTTACTGTTCAGAGGGACAACCTGGTGAAGGGGTGGTATTGTGATTAGTGTCCCCTACCAGAAGAGTATGTAGAAAAAACACAACCCTTTCTTCATCCCTTTTGAGATGTGTCCTTACCTCCTTTGTCCCTAAATGTCATGACACTTACCGTGTTGAATACCTGGTTGCAGACTCCCCAATTCACCTTGGAAAGAAGCTCCTGGTTTGTAGTTAACCTAAGTGGTAGATCTTAAAATACCCTCTTCTAACTCTATATGTGCTGCATGCCAGAATATTATTCTCTGAAAATAACACAAGAGTAAGAAAAATTTAAAGGAAGCATAGCTAACAGGTATGGGGTCCACTGGTAAACAGAATATGGCTAACTTGGAAGGATCAATTTCTTAACAATCATAGCCACCTCTTACACTTACCAAGCAGATTGGAGTCCTCAAGCAATGTGACCCTTCGTGTCATCGGATCTGCAGTTCTCTTGCTCTTGGTTCTCCCAGGTGGGGCCTTTGGCCACACAATCTCGGCGGCAATCTGGTCCTAGGCCATGCACCCACTTCTGGAGCATCAAGACTGGGAAGCACAGACAGGACTGTTAAGGAGCCTGAAGCTGTGATACGGCTTCTTTGTTTCTATATTCAACAAACTAGATTAATTGTGAAGTGTACTGAGACTCCTGCCATGAGAATGGAGGCAAAATGAGATGAGAGTCCTCTTGTTGTGTTTTGAGTCT
>PVKA01013699.1:0-54330 GCA_004027165.1 Ctenomys sociabilis | reverse complement strand
GAATGGATGCGTGGATGGATGGATGGATGGAAGGATGAATAGATGGATAGAGAGATGATAGAAAAATGGACAGGTGCATAGATAGGTGATAGAAAGAAGAGAGATAGAAATGATAGAAATAAAGAAAATAGAGTAATAGATAGAAAAATTGATAGGTGTAAAAAGGTGATAGGAGGGGATGGGGAGATAGCTCAGCCGTCTAAACATGTCCCTGGCAAGGGCAAGAGCCCATGTTTGACCCCCGGTACCAACTGCTATGCCAGCCCTGCACCTAGCCAGCCACTAAAACTGGGCTTGGTAACACACATCTGTAATCCCAGCACTAGGGGGCCTGAGACAGGAGGATCATTGCGAGTCCAAGCTGCATAGTGAGATCCTGTACCAAAAAATTTTTTGAATGAAAATAAAAAGGTGGGGCCAGGGAGATGGCTCAGTGGACTAAGCGCTTCCCTGGCAAGCACAAGGGCCTGAGTTCAATCCCCAGATAATAAAAAAGATAATAGGTAGACAGAGATGATAGACAATATAGATAGATAAGAAAAAGTGAAGGAAGTAAGGAAAGGCAAGCAGGAGAGCAGGAGAGAAGGAGGGAGGGAAAAAAAGAGGGAGCCAGTGAAGAGAGGGGGCTCTCTGGCTCTCAGACTGCAGGATGAGCTGCTCCACATCTGGGCCCTGAAGATCCTGAGATCCAGCAGCAGATGGGGAAAGAGCTGTGACAGGCCACAGTGGAGGACATAGAACAGGTCCCTGGCACTGAAGCAAAGCCATGGCCTTTCTGGCAAACAATTATGTGCTCTAGTACTGCATTCGGGCATACTGCCCATAGAGACTGGACTTGTTGTCAGGACTCCAAAGGCACAAGGCACAGCTGGGAGGGACCCAGCCTACGGGGCCAGGCCTGGGGGCATGACATCACCCCCAGAGCTAAGGCTACAAGGATCCATGGAAGCAGGTCTCCCAACCCCTGGGAGCTGAGTCAGGAGATGATGCGTGCTCCATCCTGGTCCCACAGGGTCTCAGCAGCTCTCCCTCTGACCCCTGCCGTCTCAGGGTCGTCCTGTGACCAACAGGATGGGAACAGAGGAGCCCGGGCCCCACTTGTGGGCCCTGCACAGTGTGCCGCGGGCCCCAGCCCCAGCCTGAAGTCCACTGGCAAGGAGAGCTTCTCCCCAAAGCAGCTGATTTTCCACTGAGTCCTAGATAGAGGTGGGGACCCACACGCACAGCACAGCCAGGAGGTGCACCAGTCTGCAAGGTGGTGCAGCTTGAGAATGGGCCCAGAGGGCTGGCATCAGGAATCTAGGGCCGGGCCTCCCGGCCAGGGCTTGGAGGCTGAGGCTCTGGGAGTGGACGGATGCACTGTGCCATCCCAGTGCTGTCGGAGCTCCTTCGGACAGGAGCCCTGCAGGACTTCATGGGCACAGAGGTGGGAGGAGAGGCTCTGGGTGCGGTGGGAGCACCACAGCCTGGCTCCCTCCTGGCGCGGGCCCGGCTGCCCACTAGGGCCCTCCCACGGGAGCACACCCTGGAGACTGGCTCTTTCTGTCCAGCGGGGCAAGCCAGCTGGCCTCGCCGAGCAGGGCACTTGTTCTGCCCTTCCTGCTCAGGACACTGCTCCCAGCCACCAGAGCTGGGGCTCGTTCTGCAGCCCCTCACGCGGCATCACATCAGGCAAAGGTGTGCATTTCACAAAGGAGAAAGGCAGCAGTGGCACACGCTGCACCATCTCGCCATTCGTCTGTCACCAGGACGCTGGCCTTGCAGGGGCGTGGAGCATGGTCGAAGGCCCTAGGATGACTCAATGATGGTATCAGGTGGAAGCCAATGGCATGTGAACTGAGGGCTGTCTCGCTGGATATGGCATGTCCTCTGAACCCACAGACACCACACAGAGTCCTGCTCCCAGAGGTAGAGCCCTATGGGCAGGTCAGGAAATACGTGTGCTTCCCAGCCCCCACAGCTTCAGGCTGTGCTGCTCTGTAGGTGCTGCTGCCCGTGAGAACACACAGCCGGGGCGCCATGTTGGCTGGGTGACTGGTCCTGAGTACGGGGGGGAGCAGGGCAGCTGCCCTCACTGGAGACAGTGAGGATACTCTGGACCTCCCACAGCTCGGGGAACTGCTTCCTGTTACCACCATAGCCTGGACGATGCAGATAAGTCTACGGGAACACGCCAGCAGGTCCTCCAAGAGCTCAGGCCCAACAGGAAACAAGATACAAATCTGCCCACCAAGTTCCGATCTTATTCTGGTTTAGCTCTAAGAGGTTGTCATAGTTGGGGTTTTTTTTCAAGCAGAACAATACAGCACAGGGCATATTTTGTAAGTTTATTTTATAATGAATCATGCAAAGAATCATATCCAAAGAGGGTAGGAAATCTGTTCACCCACTAGACTGAAGAATTCAGCTAAGGGTCTGGACCCTAATATCCTGCATGAGTCCAGCTAAAAACCTAGAGCTCATAACAACGCCTCCCGCAAGTCCAACTGGAGGCCTGGAGCCCACGATGACGTCTCATGCAGGCCTGCTTCATGGATCTGCTCTGCCCTGGAAAGGCCCAAAGGTCAGAGGCAGAAGTCAGAAAGTCCATGCCAGCGGGATGAAGGCTCTGTGCTAGCAGGCTGAGAGATCTGAACTCGACACTCAAAGAAAGAACCAGAGCTCCCTGGAGAAGTGCTGTAGCCGTCCTCGGCCACAGTGGGGTCCGAGCTCCTCCAGCATGAGGAAAGCTGAGTTCCCCCCAAGAAGCACAGCACAACAAGCTTCTCCACGAAGCTGAGCAGTACAACATCTTCCCCTCTGGAGCCAGAAGCGGTGTTCGAGATGAGGACCAGAGCCCGCCCAAAGTGAACCACAGCCCTTTTCCACAACAAGGAGGTCCTGAGCTCCTCTTCCAGTGAGGACAGCCAAGTTCGCCAGGAAAGCCAGCAGGGCGAGGTCCCCCAGCAGAACAGCCCGGGAGGGCCAGCAGCTTCCAGCAGCTCCAACAGCTTCTCCAAACAGCTTCCCTCCAGCCTCTCTGCAGCTTCTCCAGTTCTGCCTCTTCTGCTGCAGGTAGCAACGCTCAGGAGTGCAGGAACCAGCGCCACACTAGTTCAGTCCAGCTGGGTGTGACAACTTGATTACCAGTTGGAAATCCGCTACAGATGTCTCCCCACAGCTCATGTACTCAGAAGTGGGGCTTTTGGGAGGTGACTGGGTTGTGGGGCAGTGTGTCCCTCAGCAGGTGTCTACGGCTGAATGTGCTGCTAGGAGATGGCCCCGCCTGTCGAGGGAGCCGCTAGGTGTGACCTGGAAGCTTGTACCTGTCTCCTGACCTCCTTTCTCTCTCCGCTTCCAGGTCACCACAGAAAAGTATCCAGTTAGCTCCGAGCAGAGGCCTTCTGGTCCTGGAGTCTGTGGCTGTAGTGCAGTCCCTATTTCCAACAGAAGCAACTTCCTGGTCATCCCTAAAGGCCCAGGCTGGAGCTTGTTTCTTCCAGAGCCCTCTACACCCTCTAACAAACTCCTTTCTGAGCCTGTGTTCTAGGTAGCCCTCACAAAGCCACTGCGATCTTTCTACCCCAATCTACAGCTAGAAATCCAGGATTGGGTTCAGTTTAGGGGTGATGTTCAACACAGGGATCATGACAGAGGGAGCTAAAGATAGATAGATGATAGACAACAGGCAGGTAAGGGGCTAGGGAGATGGCCCAGTAGAATAAGCACTTGCTTGACAACAGGCAGGTATCTTTAGAGAGCTCTCTGAGCTACATGCTCTTTGGACATAGGATTCACAAACCAGACCAAAGGTTAATTGGGAAGTCAATGGAGGGGCTTCCTAGAGCTCCCCCACCTTCCCAGCAACACCCAAAGGTGCCATAGGCCTGTCTCCGCCCCCAAACAAGGCTCAGTGACTGTCATGCTCCTTCTGGCCCAGTCCAGAGAATGACCCGGGCTGGGCAGGAGCTGAGACCCAGGACTCTCCTAGCTGCCAGAATCCCAGCTCGCACTTGCTCACCCATGCCCAGGGCCCACATAGCAGAGCCAAGCCCTTGAAGGACGCAGCAGGACTCCGCTTCTGCTCCGCTCATTCCTTGGAGCAGCCCCAGTGCAGTCATTTTCTCTTTCCAAGCAAAACCCCAGGACAGAGGTTCCTGGGCCAGCCAGGCCATCATCTCTTCATTTTGGAGAAACCAAAGGGAAACCCCAGCTGGCAATTCAGGGCTGAGGGTGGAAGGAGTGGTCTCCCCGCTGATAGAGCAAACAGAGCTGCTATTTCCAGAGAAGAGAGCTAGATGTGAAGCAGGAGGCAAGGCCCTGGCTGGCCCTGGCAGCAGGCACCTCACAGGAGTGCAGAAGCCCAGGCCTCCCTGGCACAGCCACAGGGTGAGGGGGGAAGAAGCAGAGTTGGTGAGTAAGCAGGGCCCAGGGCGTGTGCACAGCAGGCAGGCCGCGCACTTCACACCCGAGCTCGCCTCTGCACTCGCCACTGCTTTCTAAGCAGCTGTAGCTCTGGAGAAAGCCACCCGGCGTTTACAAGACCAAATAACTCCAGTGTGCAGCGGCTCCAAATGAGTACCACAGAGCCTGCTCAGCTGTTAAATGGATCAATAAAAGCTGTAGAGAGGCACCTCGTTCCCCTGCAGGGAGGAGGAGAATTGCCTTTCCCCGGCCAAGATGATCCTCCTGGCCCGCTGGCAGGAGCGGCTCCCTCCCGGCTTGCTTTGCCAGCGTGGGCAGGGCTGAGCACTCCCATCTGCTGCAGCCTCTTGGTCGGGCTTGAGCACCACCGTCCAAGAAATGCACCCCCACAGACCACAGGGCCTGGGGTCCCACCCACCTGCTGCAGAAAGGGGAGAGGGGACCCCTCTGGGAGCAACCTAGCCAGTCCTTCCAGGGAAAGATATCTCTGGAGGGCTATGTGGGTAAGGCTGGTTGCACAAATCATTAGCATATGATTTCTCTCCTTAAGGGGTCACCCTTCTTTACTCTTCAGGTGAACATTTATTTCTCCAAGTGAGACCTCCCTTTCTTACAAAAGCCATCATCTCCAAATAATGCTGCCTCCCGTCCGTTACAAAGGATTCAGATGCCATTTGGAGCTCAGAAGTGCTGTCTGCGGTTAAGTGTGGTGAACCAAGGTCACGCGTGCGGCAGAGGGCTGCCTGTTAGCCGCGAACGCTCTGAAAGCTTCGCCACCACTGTGCTAGAAGCTGGCCGTGGCGGTGGCGACTTTGCGTTGGCTAAGGTTAGGAGTGCCGTGAGGCGGTGAGGGAGTGGGGTGGCCACGGCGGAGGGGGACGGTGATAAGCATGGGGACTGGTGGTGTGGGAGGCGTGGAAGAAACGTGGTGGCAGTGGTGGTGGTGGCAGGTCCTGATAGTGGTGGTCTGAAATGACGGCAGTGGTGGTGACAGACGGTGCTGGTGGTGCTGGTAGTGATGGAAATGTTTTATTCAGAAGATATGAAAACTCTCTCTCTAATCCCTTCGGCAAATATGCAGGTGGGACTGGAAGCGTGACGCGGTGGTGATTATCATTGTGACGGTAGCAGCAGAGGTCGTGACTGGGAAGACAGAGGTAGCGGCACTGGCTGGAATCCAATTTGGCTGCCAATGAGCGCGACAAGATTCTCAAGTTTAAGTGTTTGTCTGGAGAAGGTGAAACGATTCCTCGTCCCTGCTACACTTCTTCCAGAATGTACCCAGGAGAGACTCCTCCGATGCGGTTAAAGCCGTTCAGCACAGCCTCTTATTAAGCCACACATCTCACGAGCTTCCTGAGCCGCTGAGGGATTTGGGGACCAGGCCCTCGGCCCCTGGGGACGCTTTCAGGGTCCAGATGCTAGATGCCAAACTACGAGGTGTCCAGGTCTTGGCACCTGCTGCTATCCTGCGGGGGTGGAAGCAGGGCAGGCTAAAAGCTGTGACTGGCTTCCCTGCACGCTGGAAGCTCCCTAGCTATGCTGAAAAAGCTGATGAAAGTGCATGCAGATGTTTCTGGGACATACTCATGTCCCACGTGTACCGCTCCGCATGTATCAGCTAGCCACTGCTGCTTGACAAATCACCCAGGGCTTGGAACCATCAACACTGGTTATTCCCACCATCCTCTCTCTGGCATCTGGGAGAGGTTTGCTGGACGCTTCTGGCTCGGCCTCTCACAGGGCCACTGGCACACTGCCGCTAGGGCTGCATGGGCTGACTGTCTCCTTAGTTCACCACTAGCTGCTGGGAGGTCGAAGTCTCGTGTCACATGGACCTCTCCACAGGACGCCTGCTGCCTCTCACAAGGTGGCTACTCAACCTAGAGCAGGTGGTGAAGAGAGGGAAGCAGAGACCCAGCGGCCCTCGCAGCCCAGCGGAGCACTCTCTGGGCCTCACACCCCGCCGTTCCCACAGTGCTCTGCTGTCGACGCTGGTCAGCTCCACTCAGTGTGTCTGGGCTCACGCACAGGTGTGCTCACTGGACGGTCAGCTTGGAAGCCGGCCACCAGAGCCGATCTTGTTCCCAGGGCTGACCCTCCGGGGCCTGGGTATCTCTGAATCTCCTGCGGATCTGGAGCGGGGAGTGGGTTCTGCCACTCCTGGTGACTGCCTTGCTCTCCCAAGCAAGGGAAGGGGACAGTGGGCCAGAAAGAGGAAATGAGCAGCGCGTTCCCTTCCGCTCGTCCCATTCCTAGTAGGGGTGGGACAGGATGGGGAGGAGGAACGGTGCTGGCACGGCGGCTTCCCGTCCTTCCCACCAGCCCCATCACGGCCCTCAGAAGAAGCTGCCCCCCATTTCCCACCGAGCCAGCGAAGGCCAGGGCGCTCTGTCCCATCAGCACCTCGGCTGCCCCAGGCAGAGCTGCAGGAGCACATCGGCCCGCACCCCAGCAGCAGGCTCCAGGAGGAGGGGCACAGCGCAGCTCTGCCGCACTGTGGTTCTGACCTGGCTCCAAAACACACAACAGGAGCGCGTCTGGGGTGAGCCCTGCACCTCCCTAAGCCGCCGGGGCCTCCACGGGCGGGAATCAGCACCGAGGCACGGGAAGCAACGTGAGCGCCGGACTCTGCCCAGGCCACCAGGTATGCACCTGACCGTGCCAGCTGTGTCATTCAGGGACATCTGATGTCTTAACCACAGAGCAAGCAGGAGCCCCGATCCCCAAGGTAGCCAGAGTCAGGCTCTGATGGAATCGCTGAATACCCGGCTGGTGTCAGAGAGGCAGAAAGCAGACAGGGCTGTGAGCTGCCATCAGAGCCTGAGTAGATAGGGCCATGTGCGCCCAGGCTGGTGGCCCCTGACCTGCACACAGCTCCCCGCAGGTAGCTGCCAGCAGCTCCCATACACTCAGTAGATGCTTGGGTTTCCTGTGACATCAGCACGTGCCTGGACACCCTGCCCCACACTCTCCCCTCCACATGCAAGCATCATGTTTCTGTGGCTTTGCAGTGAGAACCAGATGCCGATCCTGCCCTCTGCCCAGCTGGGGCTCAGCCCGGAGGATCCTTCTTCAGGTGCACCCGTCACCCAGGAGGGTGTGACCACTTCAGAGACCCACTGGGACCGTGGTGGTCTCTGGCTTTTCCTTAGGCGAGGTCAGTACATTCCCCCCAATTTTCATTGCACACTTCAATGACACCCAGGAGTCCAGAGCCAGGGGGCTGCTGCTGCCAGCCCTGGGCAGCTATCACCTTCACGATGCCTCATGAAGCATCTCACAGGGGTGAGGTGCAGGTCCCTAGGCTCTGAAGTGGCATCCAGGGCAGGCGGTGTTGTCCCTGATGTGGGGACGACAAGGCTGAAGATACCATCGCAAGGCCATCTGGCCAGTGTCACTCAAAATTCCTGCAAGGGGTGGGAGAGCTGCCCTCCTGGGCCACCCTCATCCTTAACTGCTGCTATCACAGAAGGGACACGGGGGTCGTGAGGGCTGCCACCTACGTGCCTGGCTCGGCGTGGCTCACATACCGCCTCTCGGCGCTCACTGCCCAGCACCACTGCACCTGACATCCACCTGGCGAGAGCGGCATCATATCCCCATCCCTCCTGGGCATTGCAGAGACAGCAGCCTCTGCCCCTGACCCCAGCCAGAACCTCAGAAGCAGACAGCAGGTCAGGAGAGAGGGGTGTGCCCCAGGAGGTGTCCCAAGTCCATGTACCAAGGAGGAAGTCTACTGGCCCCACATGGTGGCCACCTTCAGCCCCGGGCAGAATTTGTGGCTCTGCAGCCTAAACTCATTGGAGGGCAAGCAGGGCGCCATCCTGCCCCAGTACACGTGCCTGCTGCCCCCTTTCCCCAAACTGCACTAGGGTGCAGTGCTTAGGTGGTGCCGAGGCTCCACACGGGGTGACAGGAAGGGCCGTGGCCACCAAGATGCACGTTCCACAGGGACAGAGACTCCGCTCACTGTGCTCCGTACTCCCACAGCCCAGGAAGCCTCGGCGAATACTCATGCGGCGAGTGAAGGAGACGGTGGTCCCATGAGAAGTGTGGCTTCCAAAACACCGAGGAGAGGAGTGGTCAAGGTCAAGAGAGATCTGGGAACAGGTGACATGTGTGAGGGGACCACGCTGCTGCCTGGAAAGGGGCATGTGTCCACGGACGCACACAGACGGCCCAGGAGCAGCCTGCTGTCCTCTGTCTCCTCTCTCCTGGTGTAGAACAGCCTCCGCGCACAAGGAAGTGACAGGACAGCCGCTGGCCTGGTCAAGGAGAGCAAACAGGGTCTCATGCAGCCTGCAGCCACCTGCACATCTGGAAAAAGCCACCCACAGAGTCAGACACAACAGAGGCCATCGAAAGGAGAACCAGACACGTCTTGATCACTGTCTCTCTTCATCCCTTGGGATACAACGCTGGACACCAGCAACACGGAGCAGGAGAGCTTCACCCTAGCTTACGCTTTCAGTCTGTGGGCTCTAAGCAGAGCAGCTTGGAGGAGCCTCGGGGAAGGAAAGCTGCTCAGGACAAGGTGGACAGGACTCAGGGGGGGGACCTGCTACCTGGCCATGCCCCCAGAGGCCGCCTCTTCTCTGCGCCACTGAGTGCTCTGAGTTCCCCTCGTCCTCAGAAGCCCCGCTCTTGAGTGCCAGTCTCTTGGGGACATCCAGAAGGGAGCCATCACACAGGCGGCTCCTGGCAGGCAGCATCCTCAGAGCAGGGCAGGACTCACAGATCCCAAGGGCAACTGGCTCTCTGCTTCGCATGGAACCTGACCCTCACTGTCGCTGACCCTCCCTTACCGTCCCAATGCTGAACTCCATCTCCGCCCAAGAGGCTGACTCTGAGATGCAGGGCGGCAGTGAGGCATGTGGGTCCCTCATACCCCTCTATGCAGAACACTCGCCCAGGCTGGCCGGCCTGTCACCCAGACTTAGGTGCCTGAGCCTCAGGGAACTCTGGGGCCCTGTTCGACTCTCTATCTTGGACCAGGGCCACCCACGCCTTCCTCATGAACTGTCCCAATGATTCTGACAGCCACAGGGGCTGAGCCCAGGCTCCGGTAGACACTGGGAAGAGACAGGGACCAGGAAGGAGGGCAGCAGCCATCACTGTGCTGATCCCTGCGTCCTCACCCCACATTTGCCAGGGAGTGGGGGGCATGCTCACCCTGAAGAGCCACCCTCACCCCCACAAGCGACCCCCACAGAAGCACGCATACAACCCAAAGCTCCCACAGCCCCATGGCTTGCTGGAGTCCAGTGCCCTTTGCTTCCTGGCCCTGGGCTCCTCCCCAAAATGGTTTTAAGCAAATCCAAGCACGCTTTGGGGCCAGGGCATTGTGCTTGGTGCTGGCTTGGTAGGCTGTGGATGCGCCTAGTGACCGGGGGCCCCCGCG
The DNA here is from genome assembly GCA_004027165.1 of Ctenomys sociabilis. NCBI lineage: Eukaryota > Metazoa > Chordata > Mammalia > Rodentia > Ctenomyidae > Ctenomys > Ctenomys sociabilis. Next base: position 44,522 of record PVKA01013699.1, on the reverse strand, counting down.
AGACCCACTCCTGAGGGGCCACCTGTAAGTGCACTCACTGTTCCTCTGCTGCTGGCCATGAGGTAGAGAAGGCCAGAGATGATGGGATGTGGACGCAGCCCAGGGGCCCCAGAGCCAGGCGTAGTCAGGGGCTGTTCCTAGCAAAAGGTTGTCAGGTGGGACGGAGCCTACGCCCTCACATCAAGCTGCATCTCCAGCCCTTTTCTTCATTCTTTATTTTGAGATAGAGACTCAGGAAGTCACCAAGTTATCCAGGTGGGCTGGAACGTGCCCTTCTCCTGCCTCAGCCTCCTGGAGTGCTGGGCTGACAGGTGTGCTCCATCACACCTGGCTTTCCCTCCAGATTGTGACCCTGAGGGCAGCAGCAGGGCCTCAGAGGCTCCAAAGCCACACAGCCTCGAGCCCTGTCCAGACCCCTGCACCTGGCAACACCAGTCTCCATCCACCCTCTTCCTTCTAGAGCCTTCTGGGAGCTTCCTGCCACTCCTTGAGGCTGAAGCTTAGGGCAAGGGTTCCCTTATGGGGTGGAGCACCAGGCCCCTTAGGAGGTCTCCACTGCCCCCCAAGAAATGGAAGAAGGAGCAGCTGCAGTCATCAAGCACACCTCATGAATGGTCCACCCCACCTTAGCCTCGCGTCCTTTCCACACAGGAGCCTATGCATCCCTGCCCTTAGGAAGCGTGGGTGACAACAGCAGTTCAGGTGCTGAAGAATCCTGATGCTCTTATTTGGCAAACAGAAAATTGGCAGTTCTGGCAGGCGTGGCGATGCATACCTGAAACCCCAGCACTTGGGAGGCCAACCTGGGCTACATAATGAGTTCAAGGCCAGCATGAACTACGTAGAAAGACTGTCTCAGAAGAAGAAGAAATAGTTGACCTATTTTCTGATTTAAAAAAAAAGTTATTGAGGCATGAAGCCCAAGCGCTACCAGCTCAAGGATGAAACTTCTTACCCTAAGAAAACAACCCACTCAGGAGCCTTTGGTGGCTGGCCATGGCCTCTGCCTTGTTAGCACAATAATCACTGGTGAGCAAAATGCAAACGAGCGGCATGGGACAGGACAATGCCACCGCAAGCAGCACCACCAGGAAGCTGAAGAGGCTTCTAATGCTAATGTCCACACTTAGAGCAATAAAAATAAAATGAGAAGAATCCTCTCTGGAGGCCAGCAGGAGTCGGGCACACAAAGGTTTCATTAAGTTGAAGCTGCTAATGTGCTAGTGTGACCGTGCCACGCTCCAGTCCTGGCAGCGGCGGGGATGCCCAGAGGCTGAGCCGGGCACTGCCAAGGGGCATCCCTGGGGCTCTGGGTGGCAGCTGAGGCACTTCAGGCGTGCTCTGGCAGACGCCCGAGTGGGCAGCCTGCACTGGGCAGGCCCTGCCACCACGTGAGCCCTTTGCATGCTCCGTGCCATGCTGTGGAGGGGAGGGGCGCACATCCAGCTGAGTCCGCCCCAGCTCTCTTCCTGGTGTGGAGGAAATGGTAGGAAGCCTGAGAAGGGCAAACAGAAAGCAGGGATGGGTAGGGTGGTGCTGTCCTTACTGGTGACAACTTCGCCAGCGGGTGGGCTGGGGGTTCCACAAGTTGGACACCTCTGTGGGTCTGGCTATGGCATCAGCAAAGTGGGGAGACTCCCACACCCCAGGCGCAGGTCAAAGGGGTTTGGCAGGCACTAATTCAGACACCAAAGCTGCAAAGGCAGGTTTCACAGCACATTAGGCCAGAAAGCTGCCCTGAGACTGAGGCCCAGGCTACCCAGGGTCAAGAAATCTCAGGAGCCCATCAGACCAAGAATTGAGCAAGGATTATGTCATGCAACCAGCTGGACCCAAATCCTGTCACTCGAGGTCATACGGGAAATCCAGGACAGGACCCAGCAGGAACCTGGGCCTCCTGAATGTCAGCCCAGCCCTCCTCCCGCACGTTGGCCACTGCCACCACACTGCGAGTGATGGAAGTGTCAGAGCCGCAGGAGCAGCCTTCTCCACTCCAGTACTGAGTGACAGGGACACTTCATACACACGCACGCCTCATGGTGACCTTCAGAATGACCACTTCCTGGACCACACAGCTAGTGAGGGAGAGAGACTCTGATGCTTTGCTCTCTGTAGTCTAAATGTCAGTTTCCTCCTAAGAAATGAATCCCTTAACTAAGACACTAATCCTTGACTAACACTAATGCCTGACTGACCCACTGGTCCCCTGACACACTAGTCTTTGGCTGACACACTAGGCCCTGACACATTAGTACTTCACTGACACACTGGCCTCTGCCACACTAGGCTCTGACTAACCCACCAGGCCCTGACACATTAGTACCTGACTAACTGGTCCCCTACACACTATGCTCTGACTGACATACCAGGCCCTGACTGACACAGCAGCACCTGACTAAGCCACTGGTCCCCAAAACACTACACTCTGGCTGACACACTGGGCCCCGACTGACACACTAGTCCCCCAGCACTGTGTAAGTATGTAAATGTGAGATGATAAGCTGCATAATTATACAGTAGAGACGAGGGCAGCTCTCGCTCTAGCTCTTGTTCTTCTGCTCCTATGCCCCGCCGGGCTCCATGCTGCCTGCTGCTGTTGCTAATGTCTTCCATGCGTGCGATCCTCAGCCTTCAGATCTCACCTTGGGCCTGAAAATCTCCCTTGGGCCACCCTAGTGGGCGGAGATGTGTGAAGAGGCTGCCCAGCACTGGCTGGCATGAGAGGCTGAAGAGTCGACTCCACACTGGTGAGTCCAGCTGTGCACAGGAAGACCGGGACTTGGAGGGCCCGTGTGTGTCAGTATTCCAGGAGAGACAGACAGGCTGGGCAGCAGGCCAGTGGGGTGGGGGACGGGACCAGCTAGTGCTGCATGACAAGCCACCCAAGCCCCGCGGCTGATGGCAACAGACATCCCTCAGGGACATTGCAGCCAACACCTGGGCCAGCAGGGGTGGGAGGGCAGCGCTTAGGGCTGGGAGGGACATGGTGGCTTCACTGGGCCTCGTGTGCCTGCCATCAGCAGGCGATGGGGACACCTGAGCCTCCTCCCTGCAGCCCCTCCTACTCTATGGGTTCTCATGACCGTGCCCCTGACAGCCCCAGGGTCTGCAGCAGCTGAGTGGGCATTGCTCAGGTGGGCCCAACTCACACATGTCAGGCTCTAGTGACCAGAGCCAGCCAAGTCTAAGGGTGGGGACACCATGCTGGGGAAAGCCCTCTGCCACGCCTGTGACCTGGGGGACATCTCCATCTTAGTCAGATGCCTGGCAAGCTCTCTAGATGACAGACCACAAGGTGAGAAGAGTCAGCCACGTGAGAAAGTTCCAGGGGAGGAGGAAGGGTCGAGACGTGCAGATGGAGTGAAAGGGAAGCAGCACATGGGGTGAAGGACAGTCAGCAGGCTCACGGGGGGTTCACACATCAGCACAAGGCCCAGCAGGACCAGGGAGAGCAGCACCTGACCCCATGTCACCTGACAACATCCAGGCATAGACAATAAATGAAGCCCTTCATGACCACGAGGAGACAAGAGCCATGAGGAATGGTGTCCGGGGAGGGGGACAGGGAGGCCTCTCAGGAATCCAAGCTCACTCCTGCCTAAAGCCTGGAGCAAGCCCAGGGCCCAGGATAAGTCAGAGACAGGCTCAGGGGCCACGGCCACATCCCCAAGGATGGTGGCAGATGCACCCAAGAGGTTTATCACTGAGCACTGTCTTCGCTGATGCCGACCATGGTGTGCCGGCCTGGGACGTCCCAGGAGGACAGTGCGGGCCAGCGCTCCAGCCAGGCCAGGTGGGCAGGCAGCTGGTTTGTTGGGGGAGACGGAAAGCAGCTTCCCGAATGACACCTGCCTGAGCTGTGCGGCTCCAAGCCCCAAGTCTTGTCCCCAGGTACCCTAAATGGCTTCAGATTCCCCTGCTATGAAAAGCCCTACACACAGTTCTTCACAAAATGTCCTGAACCCCTGGGTTCCCATTTGAGAAAGGGGGATCCTATTTGCACAGAGTGCCCAGCTCTCCTGCAGAGAAACAATGCAACAGTGAGCAATCACGGGTGACCTACAGGGTGAGAAAGATTCCTCTGAGAACAAACTTAGCTCAGTCTCCAAGAGGCCCAGAGGGGCTGTTCCTCCCAAGAGCAGCCAGCCATTAAGGTGACTGGGAGAAGAAAAGGCCTCCACGCCAAGAACCCAAGGGCGGGAGCTACGTCAAGGATGACAGCTTTTCTTGGGGAAAGGGCAAGGGCAGTGGCCGGACACCACCTGCCTCACTTATCTGAACCTCTTCCTGTGCGACCACTTGCTCTCACGGCACCTGTGTGCTCCGGCCCACGGTTTAATTACTCACGTGCTTTTGTTCCCAGCCAGTCCCCTGCATCGGTGCGTAGCCACTAACAAGGCCAAATTCTTGCAGTCACAGGTCAGTTCCTGACAGCTGACAGCAGGTGACAGACAAGAGGTCACCCTGTGAATGGCTGCAGTCCTTCGAGTCACAGCGCCGGCCTTTCCAAGGCCTTGATGTTCTGGCTATATGGACACTGAAGACCTGCAGGGCCGTGGAGCCCCCAAACCCTCTCTGTGTTACCTTCCTGGAGCTGTCGTGACAAACGGCTGCAAACTCAGTGGTTTAAACAACAGAACTTTGTTTCTGGAGACCTTTTGTCCCAGACTGTGCAGGGCTGAGTCCCTCCGGAGGCTCTGAGAAAGCTCGGTGCAGCCTTCCCACCTGCATCTGCCCCACTCATCAGGTCACCTGGGATTCTTATGTTCGATTCAGACAGAAAGTGTGCATTGGTCAAGTGCAACTCCCTCATGTTAGGGACGCCAAGCTTTGGGCTCCAACAGTTGGCAGCCCCGAGTGTCACAGCTAAGCTGTGAGTGCCAGCACCTCTCAGCTCTTCGTGTCACAGCTTCTGATGGCTCCTGGCCTCAGCAACCCAGACTCCTAGCTCCCAGTTCTGTGTGAGGGTCACGGGAAGGCCCAGCCTGGCCGTGGTGGCACCTACCAATAGGCTCCTAGTCTAAATAGCATAAAAAGGGAAAGGAAGGCTCATTGCTCACTGCTTCCTGCCTACCCTGCCACAGGCTGTTCCTCTCCTCCACTCTGCTCCTTTCCCAGGCTGCCCTGCCTCCACACCAGCCAATGATGGACTAAAATCTCTATAAACTGTGAGCTAGAATACACTTTTCCTCTTTTAACTTGTGGGCATTGGGTATGTCATCCAAGCAATGAGAAAATAACTAAGACAGTCACATTCTGGAGTTCTGAGCAGGCACATATAAGGGGGACCCTAATCAACACCTGTAGACGGGGGACAGGATGACTATGCCTTAGTCATTGATCCTCCAACTTGAAGGCAGCTTCCAAAACGCCATTAACAGTTTTGGCAAGACCAGGGAATCATGGGAACATAGCCAGCTGGTCCAGACTGGCACCCAGGCATGGAGAGAGGTCTCTGGGCTCACAAGGGCTCCTGAGCACCAACTCAGATGTGGTCACCAGCAGATCGCCCTGATAAGGTTACAACTGCAGGCGGGGCTCTGGCCCCTTTCTGGGCAGGAGGGCTGCCCACATTCTGCATCTGCCCAGTTACTCAAAGACCATGCAGTCCCCACTGCACCGAGGCCGTAGCGGACACAAGCCAACTACTCCCGCCACCTGGGTCTCTGGTCAGAGCTCAGCACTTCCACCAGTTACTGGGAAGGAACACACTATTAGGAACACATAATGACTGTTTTCCCAGCCTCTTGTACCCTAAAATAACAATTTTTTTTTAAAGTGCCTTAATTTATTTCTAAATGGAGACAAACAGCATTAAATCACATCAGATGTGAGAAAGCAAAGCAGCTCCTTTGGCTTTCATTTGACTCCATTTAGCTAAACACAGCTTTCAGCAGGGCGGGAGGAGGGCGGAAATAAAATACTACACCAGAAACGCCCTTGATGGGGAAGATAAGGCTCCTTTGAAAGATGGCCTCGCTTTGTGCAAGGAGAAAGCTTCTGGGCTCCCAGCTTATCAGGCTCCGGCAGAGGGAGGCGAGGGAGAGGGGGTGCTTCCTGCAGCTGCTTTCTCATGTAAATCACCTGAGCGAATTACAGAGCTAGTCCAATCTAAGCCTCCTCTGGGAACATTCCGGGTTCACCAGAAGGGGACAGGACCATATTTGCAGCCCGGAGCATCCAGACAGAGCCCCTGTCTCTTCCCATACAAAGGCAAAAGGATGCCCAGCCTCACTCCCAGCTCTCACCCCAGCACAAGAGGAGAGAGTGTCGTGCCCACAGCTAGGTCCTGCTCCGTGAGGACGCCACAGCTAGGTGGGAGGCCAGCGGGAGCTCAGGCCTGGGAAGGAGCTAGGGCTGGGGTCGGCCGAGTAGCCTCGGGGACCTGCACCCTGGGACTCCCGGCTGCTCTCTCCTTCCCTACTCCTCCCTCCGTCAGCTGCTCAGACAAGTCCCCACTTCTTCACATCCAAACCTCCCTGCAGTGCCACCCATAGCCACGACCTGGGCACCCTGGAAGGTCAGTTCCGGGGACACAGACATGCCTGCCACCACTGATTGGAGTTGAGGAGAGTTGGTCCCTTTGTGCATCCACAGGGACGTGAGCTCCCAAGCTGCCACTGCCTGGGCGCTGGCCACCTCCACCTACCCCAGCACCCCTGCCCCACCTCATCCCACCTGGGCTCTTGGCTCCTCCTCCTCCCCCTCTTCGGAAGGCCAGGGAGCCCCTGGCAGCAGGAGACACTGGGGACCACTGCCAGAGCTCCACGTCAAGCACACGTTTCATTGAATAACTTATTAAAGACAAATGCAAAGTGACTCTGCTGTCAAACATTGTAGCAAACAATATATTATGTCTGTGCAAAATCCAGTAAGAAAAATATAATTTTATCACTTAGGATGATTTATAAAATACACTTTGCTAAAAACAAATCAAAACGAAGTCACAGTCGGTGACGACCTCCATGTGTTACAGAGGGATGAAGTGGTTCTCCCGCAGGGCCACTACAGCCACTACCCCTGCCAGCGTTCACACTCAGGCCTGGGGACAGGCCCCGTGGATGTGGTCGGTACGGTCGCAGCTCAGCAGGACGTGGACATCACGGGAACCACCGCGGCACACTCCCCACCAGACAGGTTCAGGCCCACGCGATGCAGTGCCCGTGCTCACTGGTAAGTGACCTTCACACAGAAGGTCTCCTCGTTCTTGTCTTCATGGTCATTGATGTAGATCAGGACCTCCTCCTGCCCTGGCCTCCCGCCTGGCGCGAACCGTAGACCAATGGTGTAAGTCTCGCCACCGCCGACCTGGAGGGGATGCAGAGCCCACTGTCACGCCATCTGCAGTGGCCAGCTCTCGCTGGTCACCTCCAGAAATGTGGCATGGAATACACACGCTCACAGTGACCAAAGGCCCTCAGGAAGCCCAGGGCCCAACGTCGGCTCAGACCCAACAGAGGCAGCTGGACTTGCAGGCTGTGTCCGAGCCCACGTGAGGGCAGAGGCTCCAGGGCAGTGGGGCTTGGGCATCCAGAGCCTTCAGCACGGCCCAGCCCACACCCGACCTGGCCATACCTGGAAGGCATCCTCCCTGAACTGCAGCAGGTCCGGGCGGTCACTGTGCAGGTGGAAGGTCCTCCGGGCGGGGTAGGGGTTGGTGTAGGTGATCCGCTTGTTGGCGCCCTTGCCTTCCCCCACCGCCACGGTGATCTCGAAGGCCTGGAGATGCGGGCAGGGGAGCAGTGGCCAATCGAGGCACGCAGGGGCCCTCAGGCTGTCGAGGGAAGACAGAGCACCCCTCCCGAGCTGCTGCCCACCCCAGCCACACACAGAGCCCTCACTGGGACAGTGCAGGTCACAGAACCAGGTGACACACGGTGACTCCCTGTTGCCAATCCCACAGCAATAACCCCCAGTGCCCTCGGCCCTCACGTTCCCCTTACAGACCTTAGAAATGAGCGGCTGGCGGCAGGAGAGGCACAGCAGCCAGCAGGCCACCAGCTGGTGGGAGTCCACATCAACCAGGTTGAGGTGCACAAAGCGGCTGCCGGCCCTGTGGGGCCGCACCCCCACATGCAGGTCCTGAACCCCACGAGGGGGCAGCAGGAAGTCTCCTGCAGGGTCCATCTTCAAGGGCAAGAGAGAGGTCAGCATGCAGCCCCACTGGACAGCAGTACCCCTGCCCAAGCCCCACTCCCCATAGAAGCCATGGGTTCAGCTCCTCCCTTCCCACCATGTCCTTGTTTCCAAGTCCCTCTGAACACCGCTCACCAGAACACACCCAGCAATGCATCCCACCCCGCATCACCGGCCAGCCGAGGGCCAAGGCTCTCAAGTTGTACCTTTAGCTCCTGGGGGTGGGAGGTGAAGGCCCTCACTTTCCTAACCATCTGTGTCCCCCGGAGCACGAGGGACAGGCGCGTCACCTGGCCCGCGACACAGGAGACATCCACTCGCTGCAGGGAGTGGAGGCAGACCTGCCAGGTCTGCACGGGCACCGCCAGCCAGGGATCCCTGTGCAGAGAGAGCAAGCGTCGCGCCCGCCCCCAGCCACAGCACCGCCCCGGACGCCTGGGCTGCTGAGGACACTCTTCCGGTAAGGGTGCCCCAGGCCCACTCAGTGGCATCACGGGAAGCACAGTGGAGCTCGGGGAGCACAGTCCTCACCCCGAACACTGCCTCCCACCCTCAGAAGCTAGGTGGCAAATTTCCAGCCCCTGGTTTTAAAGGCCTGCAGAGGGCTGGGAGATAGGGGCTCTGAGGAAAAATTGAAAGGGCTGCACTGGAGGAGTGGTGGACAGGAAGAAAGAATTCCAGGGCCACCTGGAGCATTGTCCTGGGCAGGTGCACAGGAGCAGCTGCAGATCCCCCAGGGGCTCCAGGCTTAGGGGACAGCTGAGGTCCACTGGGCTTTGGCTGATACAAGCCACCTTGACCCTTCCACTGGAAGGTGTGCAGCAGGTCCCAAGGCCCTGTGGCCACCCGTGTCACCCTGGAGTGGAGCTGGAGACCTGCTTTCCAGGCCCCAGTGGCCATAGACCTCCTTGGGGAGCTACAGGCTCAGCCTCCAGAGTGAAGGCATGGTCACCTGCCCTGCGATGGGGCAGGACAGGACAGGACAGACCCTTCACCTGCCCTTCCCACCTCTCCCTCTCATCTACCTACTCCGATGAGCTCTGTGTACATACGCATAAATGATGACAAAGAAGTCTTTGATCTCTGGGCTGGGACCGCTGGCCACCTTCAGAAACACATCCCGGGGCTCCCCGGGGCCCTGCACACAGACGCAGAGTATCAGTGCCAGCGCTGCCTCTCACAGGGTCTGGCCGCGTCAGGCCCGGGTCCCCACAGCCAGGGCAGTGAGCCACCCCGCCAGAGTGCCCACTCCTGCACTAGCAGCCTGCCCTTCTTTGTTCATTGGAAGAGAAAACCATCGGCTTCTTGATTTTACATTGATTTCAATAATCACGTCCTACAGATTCTATCCGGCTTCCTGAGCAGCCGTAATACAATTATAGCCGTTACCCTCAGCACAACAGTAGTTAATAAGTGCCTTAATTGCCAACTGCTTCCTGCCTTTTCATACTGCAGAGCAGGGAGCTGATCTGCTGGCAGAGAAAACGAGGCACTCCGTGCACGCCCACCGCAGCGCCCACCACCCGGCACAGGCGCAAGTCGGGGAGCAGGGAAGGGCCCCCTGGAGGACCTGCCCAGGCCTCGGACGTACCACGTGCTGGGCCTCACAGATGACATTCGGGTCGCTGCACCGCACGTGCACTGGTGGCTCCTCCCCAAGTCTTCCCACAGGAGCACCTAGAACAGGGAGCGGGGACCATGCCACCACCCCAGCGTGGCACGCACAGGGATGGCACCAGAGGGGGAGACAAGGCAAACAGAAGCAGCATCGAGGGCACAGATGTCTCCTCACCGTAGGGCAGAGCTGGGAAACGCGCAGCCGCCTGATGACGCTACAGCCCCCACACAGGCCGCGTCTGACTGACTTTAGGACAGGGACAGCCACCAGGTGCCAAGAGGCACCCGTGCTGCACTACGCAGTCAGGTGGCAGGAGCCACCGCCCACACGGTGGCGGGGCAGCCTCGCGCCGTCTCTCGCCCCTCTGGAGGTTTAGACACTGCTCCACTAGGCTGACCCCACAATGCCAGCCGCGGGGAGGAGAACCTGCCTGGAAGTGTATGCCAGGGTGGCAGGCGGATGGCTTTCTTCAGGAAGGTGAGCTCTGGGTGGTAGAAGCGGAAGACCTGGTCCACCACATGGGGCTGGGGCTCCACCTTCAGGCAGAGAACAGCCAGGGGCTTGCCGCCACCTGCTCGGAACAGGACCTACGGGACAGGGCCCCTCCAGCATCAGGACGATGGCTTCTCTCCATCAGTGCCATCTAAGCTGGTAGGGAAAACATCCTCCCAAAGCTCCCAGAGGTCAGGAGGGGTGGCCTGGGCTCCCTGAGCGAGCACCTAGAGCCAAGTTCTGGCCCAGCACAAGTGAGGTAATGCGGGCCCCTGGCTGTGAGCTGCCGAGCACGGGCTGCCCTCATCTGGACTCCAAGCTATGCTCAGGACAGGAGTGGCCTGCTGGACAGGAGACAGCAAGGCCCTGAGCTCCGCCAAGTCCCTCCTCTAAACACAGACAGCAGGTGCGCGCAGGACAGACTAAGCAGATGCTCCTGGAGCCCACCCAGAGGGCGCCTGCTCACAGCGTGGCCCAGGGTGATCAGATGCCCCCCACCCTTCTTCACCTTGGCACGTTTGGTGGGTGCGGTGCTGGCCTTCCAAGGTGCTCCAGTGTCCCTGCCCTTCTCGGCACTCGGCTCTGCAGAGGCCTGCAAAACACCAGTTAGCACAAGCTGTCAGGCGCAGGCAGCGGTAACCTCCCCGGGCACCCAGGTGCAGGCACTCCTGAACATCACACCTGTCTTCCCACATGCCAGCTCCTGGGCAGCTGTCACCCTGACCCCATGGGGCAAGAACCAGAGTCTGTCGAGGCCACATGCCAGGGACGGATCCAGCATAGTCCCTGCTGTCAGGCTCTGTCCTGTGGTTCAGGAACGCAGCCAGCCAGAGCCACAGGGCCCTGGGACCTCAGGAGCTCAGCCTGCGCTGCTTTTCCGTGTGCACCTGGCCTGGGCACCCAGCACCCCAGCCTGACTGCAAATGAGGACTGAGGGTCACACACCCGACATCTCACCCCAGCTCTTCTCAGATTCAGGAAAGGAGGAGCCACTGCTGTAACCGTGCCCACAGCCAGGAGGAGAGAGGGATCAGGGCTATGGTGTGCAGGGGCTGAGAGCACGCTAGCGACAAGGGGGACGTGCTAGGGCTGGGCGCCCATCCCACCCTCTGCAGCTGGGGAACACATGAGGTTGAGGGGGAGGCCAGAGGTCCCCTACAGTGCCTGGGCCCAGCACCTGTGCAGTTGCAAGCGGGCCCACGGAGAAGCTCTGGTACTTGAAGGGGACATGGGTGGTCTCCCGGGGACGCAGGTAGAGCTGAGGGGCCAGGTCACCACGCAGGTGGAACATGTCCTCCTCGAGTGGTGTGTGCAGGCCGGTGGTGTCTTTGAAAAACCTCCACTCTCGACTGTCCACGATGAGGCTGTGGCAGGGAAGCATGGTGAGGAGCCAGCCAGCCCCAGAGCACACAGCACCAGCGGGGCGCGGGGCACTGTCCAGCGGGGCCGCACACCTGAGCTCTGGGTTGTCGATCTCGATGGACACTGTGTGCTGTGTGTTGTGGGGGTTCCTCAGGGCGAACTCAAAGAACTCAGCCGTGCCCAGCGTGGCGTAGAGCGTGTGCTGTGTGGTGATGGCCAGGCTCAGCACGCTGGCGATGCTCTCTGCCTTGGTGCGCTCCCTGTAGGCGTCGATGACCCGCAGGTCCCGGGAGTGCTGCGCGCGTGCACTCTGCTGGGCCTGCAGACACGAGGCCCCTCCCTGAGCACCCTGGTGGGCCTTCTGGAAAACTGGCACCACTGCCTCCGCCTGGCTGTGTGGCTAGGGGTTGGGCCACCCAACTCCGGAGCTGCAGTTGGCACTGGAGTGGTGAAGCAGGCTGTCTCTCCTTCCACCTGGAGGCCCACACGGTACCCAGCCCAATGTACATGCAGGTGGGGGTCTCCCCACACACCCCCAGGGCCCCCTCTGAGCAGGCTAACTGCTGTGTTCTGCTGGGCCTGGGCTCCCCGGGGGTCACTTGAGCAGTGGTGCTGGGTCACACGTGGGACAGTCTTGACATAAGGCTCTCTGTCAACACCCTGCATCACTTCCTTCTAAAATCCCCCAGCTAAGGGCCAGCCAAATAGCTCAACAGATTAAAGCACCTTCAAGCAGGCACAGGGGCCAGGGGTTCGATCCCCAGGAATGCCATGCTGACTCCACCCCTGGCAAGCTGAGATGGCGAATGAGACTGGGCGTGGTGACACGCACCTAGTAATCCCAGCTCTTAGGAGGCTGTGAACAGCAGATCACTATGAGTCCGATCTAGTAGTGAGGCTTGAACCCCCTGTAGACCCTTCCCTAAAATATATATTTTTTTTTAAATCCCCCAGCTAAAAACATTCTCCTCCCATTGTTTTTTGTTGTTTTTTTTTTTTCCTTCTAGTTCTGGGGTTGGAACCTAGGGCCTCTACACTGATCAATGTTCCCAGCCCTTTATTTTTTATTTTGAGACAAAATCTCATCAAATTGTTAAACTGCCTAGGCTGGACTCAAATTTGTGATCCTCCTGCCTCAGCTTTCCAGAGTGCTGGAAACTACAGGCATGTGCCTACATCTAGCTACCCTTAGCTGCAGACTATGAAAGGGTCTATTCAGATTTCTGCCAAATGGAGGAAATCCTGCTGGTCAGAGCAATCACAGGACAGCCCAGATACCGGAGTTCAGTATGGGGCCTCAGAATCCCCTGCAGCTTTCAGCCAACCACGACCCAGCTTCTCCTAGCGCTTAGGACACCACCCTGGAGCTCACATCCCGCTGTCTCCTCTCCTGGCACCGGGGCTGGGCAGAGGGCTCAGGGGACCTGGTCTCCAGAGACCCGGCGAGGCAAGCACTCACCAGCAGCGCAGTCCTGCGGCCCTCGGGCTCTGCTCCTGACTCCCGCAGGCGCACGGACCGCATCCTCTCCAGCTTGCGCCTGCGCACAGCGTCCATCTCACGGGCGTTGCCCCGGGCCCCCTGGCTGTCCAGCTGGGGGGTCAGTAGCATGGCGGCCAGCTCACTGTCCACGTCAGCCAGCCTCTGAGCCTGGACCACATTCCTCCCTGCTGAGAGGACCAGAGGAGGGGCTGGGCTGGGGTGGCAGCCTCGCTCTGCTTGTGGACCAGTTCCCAGGGCCGCTTCTCATGGACGTCAGCCCCGCTCCTCGGGGCAGGTCTGCTCTGGGTGACCCTAAGAGCCGCAGGAAGGTGGTAACAGGAGTCTGACCTCCATGGCACCACCACGCCCCACCAGCCCCTCATCTGTCCCCTCTACCCACACAGCAGGGGTGCAAGGACTGTGTTCAGTGACGACACCTCACCTGGAGGTGACAGTCAGCCAGGCCAGGCGGTGACAGCACCCCAGCCTTGGACCTGGGTCCTCCCACCAACTCTGGCATCGCCACCAGTTTCCTAGGGGAAACCATGAGCCCTGGCCCTGGTTGGCCCCACTTCCACTCAGCAGGCCTCCCCTCTGCCTCCACCACAAGGAGCCACCTCCAGGACCCAGCCACAACTCCATTTTAAGGCCACTAAATTGCTTTTTTTAATGCCAGGAGCTGGTTTAGAGGTCCTCAGTCACTGCCTGGGAAGAGCATCTTGTGGTGCTGGGAACCAGATTTGAGACCCTGCACCTCAGCACCATGCAGGGGCTGGGGGCTCAGGACGAGCACAAGTGCTCAGACAGTGTCACCCCCACAAACTCCTCTCCTGGGTCCCCATGCCTATAGAGACGCAGTGGGCACTGGGCCTTCCTAACACTGCAGAACCCCCGCCCCCAGAGCCTGTGGGGGCCCTTCTCCCTGGAGAACGCCTCCAGCTTGCTTCTCACCAAGGTGCTCCAGGCCTCTCTTCCTCTCAGTGGGTCCTCAGCAGGCCAGCTCCTGGTCACTGAACCCCAAGCTGCAGCCCCAGACCACACCTTTCTGCTCTTAGGGACCCAGGTGCTGGTCCACCCCCACCCACCCCGCATACACACCACTCCAGGTCACCTCAACTGTCTTTGCCCACATTTATTTGACACAGCAGGAGGCTACAGCCCAGAACAGACTAGCCTGCCTGGGTCACAAGTGGTTCGCAGCACCAGCCGAGCATGCAAACCCCACTCCCAGAGTTCCCGGGACCAGAAGTGTGGATCCTGGACGCTCTGCCCTCTCTGGCAAGCTGGAGCAAGGATCCCAAGGCCAACGGGCCCAAGCCCCAGCCAAGAGACAATGTAGGGTAGGGCAGCCTGGGTGCATGCCAGCAAGGTGACCCTCATAGGAAACCCTACTCGAAGAGCACCTCCCAGCTCTAATGCAGATGATGCAAGCTTGTACTTCCCAGAGGTGGGAAGTGTTTTCGCCCAGCTAGGCCCTCCCTCCCAGACCCAGGGCTTCCCTCCTGGAGCCTAGGAACTGGCTAGGAAACCAATGGAGAGCTTCAAAGCCACATGTGAAAACTGGTCCACATCCACCCTGACCTCTCCCTTACTCCCCTTCTCCATGGTAGTAACAGGGAACACCAGGCCACCAACAGGACTATGACCCTGTGAGAGAACACAGCTGGCTGCCAGGTAAGGCCTGGAGGGTTTCAGAGGTGCATAACCTAAGGGACCATAGAGCCACTGTCAGGGCCCAGTGCTGGACACAGGCACCCCAGAAGCAGAGGACTGTGGACCACACATATGCATGCACACACAGGGATGCACACACACACATGTGCGCACACACACACTCACTCACATACGTGTAAGCTTCCACCCCCTCAATGCACCCACCCCACACACGGTTCACAACCACCCACATGGGACCACAGTGCCCACTCACGTCTCGGGGCTCCCTGTGTGAGGAGGCTGCCCCCAGGGAAGCGGCAGGCTCCGTCATTGGAGATGACTCGAGATCGGGACGGCGGCAGCAAGCCGGGCTCTGTCGCTCTCCGTTCACATGCATGACCTGAATGAGAAGTGCCTGGTGTGAGGCCTGAGACCTCAGGGGCACAGACTCAGGGCTCAGAGGCCCCAAGAGACCTAGCCTCTGGGTGCCACCAACACCCTCATTCTGCAGGAACCCTGTCCCTGCCTTGCTGCTCTGAACACATCTCCAAAGAGAATGGCAGGCAGAAGTGCTTGTCCTGCCCCCTTTCATGCCGGGTTTACACCAGCTGCTGGCAGGAAGTCAGCCTATGTGCTCTGGATCTCTGACGATCCCAGCCTCTTCCAGCAGGGGGTGCTACTCAAGGTCAGGCCTGGGCAAGGCATTCCTGAGAGTGGAAACTGGCACCCAGCTGTTTGCCTAGTGTAGGCAGCAGGGCGACCTCTCAGGACAATGCACCTACAGAGCAGAGGCCACGCAGCCACAGCTGTCCACAGCTGGACAAGTGTGATACCCAGGAACATGCAAAGTGACAAGAACCCAGAAGGCAGTGCCCCGTGGGCTGCCTGCCACCAGACCAGGCAGAGCGCACTCCGAGATGAACACCCAGGCTGCAGAGGGAGCACGTGGGCTGTCGATATCCCCCAAGCCGACCAGGGTGGCATGGAACACTCGCGAGCCTGGGCGTCCCGGCCTTTACCTGGCGTCTCAGCAGGAGCCCGCGCCTCAGCTTCCCCCTCTGCTCCCCGCCCTGCCTGCCTGCCTGCCGGGGCACAGGCAGCTCCCTCCTCCAGGCCCAGAGGGCTGCGGTTCTTGGGGTGGCACGGCGCTGAGTGTCCCCGAGCCACACAATGGCGAAGGTGGAGCACACCCTCACCAGGCCCAGTGAGCAGGGAGACAGCTCCAGCTGCCTGACAGACTGCACCTCCCCAGAGCAGCTCTCAAGATGGGCTGTGCAGAGTGCCACCCACACCCGGCAGCTGGGGGAGGCCAGAGCCCGCCGCGGCTTTCTCTGCCGCCTTATCGGCTCACCAGTGGCTCCCTGCATCAAGGCAACCCCAGCCCCCTACATCTCACAGAAATGAGTACAACCTGTACACTGCTGTTCAGAGACCCGGGAAGCCACTTCCAGGTCAGACAGGAGCTGCGGAGCTCACGGGCAGTGACTGTCGCCACTGGAGCTTGGACTCCAAGAGGTAAGGCTGGCAGGACCACATGGTGCCCTCGTGGGTGAGGGGTGCTGCTGGGCTTTGTGAGGAGGTGCTCGGACTGCCCAGGGCCTGGGAGACCCCGCAAGACCTCATACCTGCGCACACTGGGGTGGAGGGCAGGGCAAGGCACTGAGTCTCACTGGGACAGCCCTGTCTGCAGTCCTACAGGCTGCTTCCCCTTGGGCTAGGCCAGGCTCTGTCCTGGCTGTGTCTGGGCACCCTCAAAAGCCTCGTGCAGGCACAGGGAGCTGTTCCAGAGCTGAGTGTTCCCCCAAAGCGGCCTGGACGAGATATGAGGGGCAGAAAGAGCTGTGGTCGGCCTGGCTGCTCTGCTTCCTTCTACCTCTGGGAACTTCCCTGCCATGCCCTGGAGCCAGCCGACTGGGCTGAAACCGCCAGGAACTGAGCTAAATAACCCTTTCCTCCTTTAGCTTTGGGAACCTAGGCAAGAGCAGCTAAGCCAAGGCCGCTCTGGGGGCCGCCACTGGGGCCAGCAGGAACACCCCACAGCGCGCAGACCCAGCGGCAGAGGGCACACAGCACTGCGCGTCCAGCCCGCCCCTCAGTCACCGGTCCCAGGAAGTGTCCTGCGGCCACCAGCCCTCCCCTGCCTCCCGGAGGAGCTACTGTGGAAGTGACAGAGCACCCACCCATGTCATAACCACAACAGGACGGGGGCGGCGGAGGCTAGCCATCTCGGAGACAGCCAGGAGACCGCGGAAGAGCCCCGGGCAGAGCTGGTGGGAACATAGCTGGGGTGCACTCTACCCACTGGCGCCCCACACACACCACTGCGTCACACACATCCATGAGGTGGACAGAGAAATACAGGCCACAACTTTTTTTCCTCAAAAGGTGCAGGACTTGCAAAGGCAGCGAAAGCGCAGCGCACGGCACCCGTCCTGGGGCCGCTCTCCTCCCGCGCACCCGAGTCCCAGGCACTGCCTGCCTCGGCCTCTGCTCCCACAGGCTTATCTCACTCTTGCAGGCAAAGTACGAAAATGACAATTTAAGATAACATAGAACAGGGCCCATCTTTCTTCTGAAGATAAGATTTTAAGACCGGGAGTCGCTGCACACTCGTGGGGTGGTGCAGCAAATACTAAATCACCGCCACGGCCGGCACATGGCTCCTGAGGAATGGCTGTCCCTCACGCAGGGCTCATTTATTTCTTCTAACCTGATTGAGTTTTGCTGTTTCCATCTTGTCTGTTTTGTGGCTGTGTCGTATTCTACCCTTGTAAACAAGCAGGCAGAACCCCAGGCTGGATTTAATGAGCTGTGCCCTGTGCTGCCCTGCCCCACTGGGTGGGCGTGGCAGGGGCTCCAGGGTTGAAATTGGGCTGAGTACAGGGAATGCAAACCTCCCTGGTACAAGGACACACAGCCAAGTCCTCTGCACAGAGGCGGCTCCAGAAACTTCCCTGCCTCGGTCTCACTGCGTTTTCCATGCTGTCTGCCCCAAAGCACCGAACATTTCAGTGGCGTCCAGGGTGGGGCCGCAGGTGCCACACGCCCTGCACAGTCCCAAGTCAGTCGGCCCTCTGCCGTGGCTGGTGGGCAGCAGCTGGCCTGGGCATGACGCCTCTGTCCTCTGTGGGTCCTGGAGAGTCCAGATAGGCCCAGCCCGCCCCGTGCCTGCCCACAGCCGGGCACCACATGCCACGGTCCCAGTGCTCACAGGACACGCTTCTCCACACGGGGCTGAGCTAAGGAGCCTGACTGGCTCCCCTCAAGGGCATCAGTGTCGTCGCACTCCAGCTGGAAGGCCTGTGGTTGCCCCACTTACCCACGTTGGCCAAGGTCAGGTGCAGCCGGCCCTTCACCACCGTGTGGACCCCGATGGGCTTGACACTGCCGAACCTGGCCAGGTCTCCACTCCCCACCGCTGTGTCCTGCTGGTACTCGGTGGCTACAACCTCTAGCTCGTGGAGGACCTGCACAGCCGGTCGGCCTTGGCGGGGAAGGTGCTGCAAAGGGGAGCACATTTATGTGACCTTGGCCCCCATCCAGATGGCCCTGCAGGTAGATGGAGCCAGCTCCCCATCCACCAAGAAGGGCCACAGAGGCAGGAGAGGGTGGGCGTGACAGTGAGGGACCCCAGAGCCCTGACCAGGTACCAGAGGGGGCCCGAGGTGGAGGAGACTTAGAACCCACAATGCCTTAACAGCAAGGCAGAAAGAGGAGTGCTGTTTAACCTCAAGACGTCAGAAGGGGGCCATGGAGAGAAGAGGCCTCCTCAGGGCCAAGAAAACAGACCCTTCAAAGGGCACGGTGCTCAGTATGGCGCTCACCAGCAAACAGAACAGAACCAAGGTCTGCAGAGTGACTCTGCTGTCACCTGTCCACATCTGTGTCCAACGGTCCAGCACTGGTCTACAGGACTCTCCACATGGGAGGAGATCACTGGCCTCCCAGGGGACAGCCAAGGAGGGCAAGGGCTGGGGGCCGAGGCCGTGCCGACCTTCTGCCTCACTGCTCACCACCAGGCAGCATCGGGCCACACAGGGCCCCACCCAGGATGCACGGAGCACTTGGCAGCTGGACCGGGTCAGGAGGGAGGGAGGGCGGGCAGGCGGAGTGCAGGTGCACACGGGCCGGCAAGGCGAGGAGATCTGCTATCCGCCTGCTTGGTGGGTGTCAGGTCAGGGAGGGCGGAGGGGACGGTTGCTGCTGCCAGAGAGGCCAAGGGTGCTGCTCCCGGGACGTGGCACCAAGCCCCGCGTTTGGCAGGGAGCCCATTACCTTCATGGAGACGCCGGCCGATCCAACGAGCAGCAAGGAGTCCCCGTCCCAGACGTCGATCTGCAGTGTCTGCGCAGCCAGGTAGCGGAGGAACCAGCGCTGCTCGCCCGGCTTCAGGAACTCAGGCCCCACCGCATACCGCAGCTGCAGGCCGGGGGACCCTGCGGAGGAGCCCAGTCGGGCCAGGAGTAATTAGGGTCATTCATCATCCGCACGCTCTGCAATGATTCCTGCTCTGGCCGTGATTACTAATTTTTGCCTCCGTCATGGTTAATAAACACATTCATCAAAAACTCCATAAAATGCCCAAATTAACAAATCAAGTGTGTTTGGAAGACTACACTGCCTCTCCATGCACACGGCGCACTCCCACAGGACTCTGGTCGTCAACAAAAACAGGCTCTGAGGACAGAAAACGGTCCTGACGAGACGCCGGTGAGTCACGACTGCAGGACACAGAAGTTTAGAGAAACGGAGTCGATATCTGCAGTCCAAACTGACACAGTCACACGGGCACATGTGCACATGCACGCTCACACAGACCGAGCTCTGAACCTGCCACACAGAACCCTGGCTCTCTGCCTGCCCTAAGATAGAGAAGAGGCAAGGGGGGATGGACGGACAGAGGGACACAGACCGCATCAGCCCTCGGGCTCCTGGCTCCCTTCCAGGCTGCTGCACCCACCTACGAGGTTAAGAGCTGTAGACCAACCGCGGCCCCTGCCTCCTCTGTCTAGAAGCACACATGGTTCATTCTAAATTGACAGAAATGCCACTGAAATCATCCCTAGGTAAAGTGCGGGGAAGCGCACTGCTGGAAACACATTCAGAGCACCATTTTCCTATGCTGTCAATAAGGGGCCCCAAGCACAGAGGCTCAGCCCCGCTGGGGGGCACAGGGCAGTCTGCTCAGCCTCCTGGGCGGCCACAGACGATGTCCCACTGTCTCCAGCCCAGGTGACAGTGCTTATACTGGGACACAGCAACAGGGCCTCCTGGTGGGGTCAGGGCCACAGCTAGAGACTTGGGGAAGGGTAGCAGGCATACAGGCCCTGGGGGGCCAGGGCTCAGTGGCAGCTGAAAGGGGCATCTCATGGGGTGCGGGGCAGGAAGGAAGGATGGGCCCCCAGCGGCGCCAGTCGTGGGAGGCACGCAGGCAGCGTGCAGGCCCCAGCCTAGCCCTGAGACCAGCACTCTCGACACATCACATCCTGTGGAGCACTCCACTGGCTTCCCCAGGAACAGGCAGCCCTCACACCGGCAGGGTGATGCACAGGCAGGCGGCATGGGCCATGGGGGCAGGAGCAGCGCCTCCCTCCCCCACCAGGGCAGGCCCCAGTGGCAGAAGACGACCAGCCCAGGGACACCGGGTGTGCTCTCCACCTGCCTGGGCCTCGCCCACCCAGCAGAGCCTCCGTGCACCCCGAGGCCAGCAGCCTGAGCCTGCCCCTCTGTCTTCGTCCTGCCAGCTCTCCCCAGGATGCCATGGCCAGGTGCCTGCTCCACCCCACCCGGGCCCTTCCACACCACTGCAACTCCCTCTGCACTCCAGGCCCTGTGTGGAGAGCCAGGAGACTGACACACACAGGGCCTCTGTGACCACAGGCTGCACTGGGCCCTGCCAAAGGGTGGGCAGCAAGCACTGCCCGGTGTCGCAGCCACGGCCCTAGTGGGGGCCTCCACTCTTCTGAGGCCAGGCTGCCTGTGGTCCACCAAAAGCGCTGTCCAAGCAGCTGCCCGTGCAGCCTCCACTTGCTCCCAAGTGGGGACGATGCCAAGCGCCCTCAGCTGAGAACAGCATTCCCTCTCCCCCACACTCACTGCCCTGGCAAACTCTTGGACCCAGCCACTCACCCAGGGCCACGTGTGGCAGACACCTGCCCATGTCTGATTGCCACCTTCCCTTCACCATTCTCAAGCATCCCCTGCCTTGTGCAGGCATCCACAACCCCAGTGGATGGTACACACTTCCCAATACTAGGTCTGAGGGTTTTGTGCCCGTAGGAAGGCCACCGGGTCACCGTAGCAGGGAGCCAGCACAGCACGGGGACCCTAAACCGAGGACAGACCACTCCTAGTCTGACTTCCATCTTCCCCTTTGTCCCAGTCAACCCCATGTCCTCTTTTGTTTTTCAAGGGCCATGCTTTCCCCAATCAGCACCTGCTACATCAGTGTGCCGCCCGGGTGAACCCCACTCCCAGCTCAGCCTGATTAAACTCTTGGTCCCCCTGCCTCCTCCCCCGGGGTTCTTGCTCCCCTTTGCAGCCCTCCGCGCTGCCAATACAGCTTCTCTTTACCTCTCCCCCACTTCTCATTTGCACCGAAGGAAGGGACTTTACAACATCCAGCCTGCACAGGGCCGCACAACAGTCATCCCAGCACTCAGGGAGGCCGAGGCAGGAGGAGGATCACAAGTTCATGCCCAGTAATTTGGCAAGACCCTGTGTAAAAGTAAAAAACATAGAAGGGCCAGGGATGTAGCACAGCACACAGGCTGTGGGTTCAATCCCCAGTTTCAAGAAAAAAAAAAAACTGACATTTTTAATTTGTGGAGCAGCTGTGAAGACCCAGGTGTCAAGCAGACCGTGGACCCCGACGCCAGCGAGAGACCCAGCGGAGTGGTGCAGGGGAACACAGCAGGGATGGGGAGCGGCCCCTGGGCAGATCCGCAAAGGAAGTGGGTGAGGACACGGAGGACCGCACCCCAACAATGCAGACCACCTCTCTGCAAGTACACCCGCAACATTCATTAAAAGCAGCAGCGGATCAGGTCGCAAAGGAAAGCTAAATGCACTCTAAAAGCAGGGATGACTCAAGCAACATCCTCTGAGCATGTTACCGAACCAGGGATCAGTAACAAAATTTTGAAAACAGTATCGCAACTTACTCATAAGCGCAGTTCAAAAGACTCCCCCCAAGTGAGCACGATGCAAATGTGATTTGTCAGGGCCACTGGGGGGCTCGGCACCCTGACCCCTATGCCTGCAGGGACAGATACAGGGACTGCACAGTCCATGAAATCCAGGCAGATAACAAGAAAGAATACTAAAACAAGAGGGAAAAGAAGGAGACAGTAATGATAGACAAAGCTAAATTAATCAGAAAAGAACAGCAGAGCCCAGAGGTGGTAAACCTGGAACCTCCTCAGAAAGGCACCAGGTAGAAATGGGCGCATCCGGGGTATGCCCCTGGCCAGCACCCTGCCCCAACACTAGCTGCAGGCCTGAGAGCACGCTCCCCGGGGAGCCAGCCGCCTGCACCGCAGGACAGGGACAACGGCGAGATTCAGTCGGAAATGAAACAAGCAAGGACACCCGGGAAGGTCTTGCAGGAGACAGCCACGTGGCCACGGCTGGCTGGGACACCTTGGCCTGGGCGTCATGGACAGGGAAGCTCGGGCCAGCACTCACCTCTACCAGTGACGGCCCACAGGCTAAGGATGCTTTCTGCATTTTTTTAAGTTATTTTTTAAAAATGGGAAGAAAATGTGACCATCTGTGGCCCAGAAAGCCCAAATGTTTACTCTCCAGCCTTAACAGGAAGTTTGCCAGCTTCTGGTCTAATCCAGAAGTAACCTGAGGGTTCAGAAAGGTTGTTTTATGATAAAGTGGCTCCCAAGTCACTGGGAACACACAGACTTTGTAATATATGGCCCTGGGCCAGCGAGGTAGACATCTGAAACAAGAGAACACCCGCTGCACACCTTGCGGCCACAGCAGGACACACTGCAAAGAGCCCACAAATCTCACGTCAAAGCGAAGCCCACAAGTCTCAGAAGAAAGCACCTCTGAATCCCCCACGAGGGAGGAGAGAAGAAAGCCTTTCTCCCAAGACCGCAGAACCTACAAGCAATAAAAGCCCGGCACCCTCAACTAAGAGAAAATAAAACTTTTACATAGTAAAGCCCACCACAAGCAAAGTACAAAGACAAATGTCAAAGCAGGGAAACCTGTTTGCAGTTTATATCACAGACAAAGGTTAACCTCCCTGATAATCAAAGAGCTCTTAAAGACAGAGAACAAGCAAGAGCAAGTGCCCGAGAGAAAAACAGGAAAGAATGGACAGGAGGTAGCAGGGAAAGGAAGACCAAAAGGAGAGGCTCCGTGGCACACATCGAAACCAACTCCACCACACTCCACCTCCAGCAGCTATGAAGTCCTGCACGTGGACAGCCATCGTGAGGGCAAGGCCACTGAGGCACAGACAGACAGGGAAGACAGACAAAGGGGTGGGGCCCGGCCAAGCAGAGGGTGACAGCGCAGGTCAGACCATGGCGATGGTCTAGAGGTGGGCAGGCTCCTGAGGTGTGCTGGGACCCCAGTGTGTGGCGGGGTGCAGTGGAAACTTTCACTGCATGGCTGGAGGCCACTGGGCACCAGCTTGCCCTGAGACAGAATTAAGTCTGGTCTTGTGGGGTGAATGAGCTGTCAGGGTCAGGTCTTACAGAAAGCGCTAGCCTGGCCCTGAGTCCCTCTGGATTCCTGTCTCACCATGGGATGACTCCCTCACCCTTGTGACACTCCTGCCACAGTGGATTCCCCACAATGGATGCATCCGCCATGACGAACGCAGCCAGGAGCCGGGCTGAGGGGGCCACGTGAGCTCCAGCCTTCAGCCTCCAACATGATGGGCCAAAGGACCCTTTTCTTCACACGTTACTCAGCCTCAGGGACAAGCTCGTGTTTTTGCTAAGCCAACAGAAGACCGATAGATTCTGACAATCACAGAAGCCTTTGAAGCCTGTAATCCTGCCTCTAGAATCAGAGACACAGGGTCACTAACTGCTGTACTATGAGAGCAAAATACTGGAAACGACCCAAATGCCATTGGAAGAGAGGGGTAGAATAAATGGCAGAATGTCCACCTATGCGAGTACACACATCTATAAAGAAGGCGTGGGTGACTTCTGCGCGGAGTGACGAGGAACACATGCAGGGTAACTGGAAGGGGTTGCAGAAGAGCACAGTCCTTCCCGAGAATACAGAACAAAGAGGGCGACACACACAGAAATGTATTTACTTAAAAAACACGAAAAGGATAAACCAGAAATCTCCAAGAGGCTGAGCACGAGGGAGGAGGCTAGCCAGGAGCGTCCAACGCACATTTGATTACAGTTTTATATTTTGAGCCATGATTTGATTTAAAAATTGAATCAAAGAGGAAGGAAAGCAAACATCAAATTGAAAACAAATTGAAACAAATGAATCCTATTGAATGTCAAGTCGCTAGCGTAACTCCTCAGAGAACAGACTTGTTCGGAGGACTTCTGGTCACACCCGAATGTGGACAAAGCCTGCGACGGGGCTGGAGACATTAACCTCAGCAGTGTGGTTCTGAAAATGCGTGACCAGGACCCACGACTTTCTGTAGAGGCGAAACACAAACAAAACAAGGAAATGTCAGAACTCCAAGCCTGAATGAGAAGTAGCAGCGCGTTTATCACGTACTTCCCACCTCTCTGCAGTGGAAGCTCCGAAGCCCTGAGAACCAGAGTCGCTCCCCACACCACGGTCGCCACAAGGCATCCACCCAGGAGACAGTGGGGGGACAGCGGAGGCACGGTGAGCTTGGGACGCCAGACAGGGAGCGTCCCCGAGGCCAATGAACAGGTTGAACCGGCCTGCGGGCCCCACTGGCCAGCGGGGGCATGCGTACGCCACAAAGCAGAAACAGCGACTGGGCAGGAGGCCAGGGATCACGGTGACACGAAGAAGACAGAAACCAGACTGCCAACACCTCCGGCCACAAGTGGAGCAGCTAGCACACGGGCTTCCTGCTCTGGAAATTGGCAATTAAAAGGAAAGCTTTAAACATACCTGTCCTGTCTTCTTTGACAGACTTATACATAGTTCATCCCTAGCTAATAAGGCGAAGTTCTTAAAGAGAAGAACACCAGCTATCAAAGGGAGATCAGAGGAGAACATTAGAAAATTACCCATTCTGAGAACTCCAATTACATAACTAACAATCCCAGCTCAGCCGAGCACATTACCAGGCAGGAAGGCTGTAGAGAAAGAGTTCTTCCCCTGGCACCAGGCGCCTCTGTCTCTCTGTCTCTCTGCCTCCCCACCCCCACCCCACGGGACACACCCGAACAACCAGCGCCACGACCGCACTCACGGCCGCCAGGTGGAAGAGACCGGAGCAGGAAGCCTGACAGTGAGGTGTGCATGCGAAAGGGCACCTTACTTTTAAGAGATGTGCACTCTAGACTGAGAAGGAAAGCACTGCCACGGCTACACCTTGCTTCCAAGTGGCTTGGGGAGAAGATAAACAGCTGAAGCAAGCATCCTACAAGGTGCCAAGGTTCCAGGAGGCCACACCAGGGGCTGGGCTCCAGGAGAAGGCACAGAGAGAAGAGCCCGCTACGGCGAGGACGGGGCAGGTGACCCCGTGTCCAGGTCCAGTGTGAGGGAGTCTGCGGGGAGCCAGGTGGGAGGCCGGACCAGCGTCCTGCAGGATGACAGCCATCACGCGGGGGGGGGGGACCCCACAAGGGAACAGCTGCTCCTGGGGCCTGCTGGGCACGGGGTCTGGACGCATCTGTCCCACAGGCTGCACTGCTGCCCACCAGGCTCGCTTGCTGGGCAAGGGCACGAGACTGCTGGGCCCTGCCAGGAACCGGTCTCAAGGGCCACCTCCTCCGAGGACAGCGTGTGACATGGTGCCGTGAAGCTAAAATGGGCCAGTTCCCACCTCCTCTCAGGCAGACACCTATGCCTCTCCAGGGTCCAGTTTTCGGTTCTGGGAAGATGACTCAGGACAGCTCATCAAGGGCTGAGGATGGGCTCGTTTTCTCCATCGGTGGGCACGAGGCCAGCGCCCAGAAAGAAGAGAAACTGCTGGTGCTGCGACGGCCACTCCAGGCGAGTCTCAGACAGAACCAGGAGCAAGCAAGTTAGATTTTCCCAAGAGAGCACAAAATAATAGTCCCGCTCAAGTTCAAATGAATGGGCAGAGTTTAACAGCACTCTGGGAAGCTGAAGCAGGAGGATCCTGAGTTCATACCCAGCCTGGAAAGCTGAGCTACTTCGTGAGATCCTATCTCAAGACAAAAAGCAAAAAGGGCCGGTGCAGTTCAGCTCAGAGACCCTGGGTTCCACCCAGCACGGGAACAACAGAGGCCTGAAACGCCTCCATGTTAGCAGCAGCATTCCCAAGTTTCTCCAGCAGCTCCCCTTCACAGGTTAGGGTTAGGCACGGAGCAGGGCAGAGAGCAAGGGGCTCTGCAGCCCCTTCCCGGCAGGCGGCAGCGACACACGAGTGCTCGCTTTGTAAAAACGCACAGCTTTTATGAAAACGAACTAAAAGTGGATCACAGCCAGCCCAAATGAAAACAGGGAGTGCCTAGGTGATAACTCAGGACAAAGCATTGGGTTTGAGGGCCAGCAAGATAGCTCAGCAGACTAAGCACCTGCTCAGGCACGCACAGGCGATCCCCCAGGTGCTGGGGATCGATCAGGGTTCGATCCCCAGCACCACCTGCTGCACCAGCCCCACCCCCAGGCACACCGAGCCGGCCACCCTGACCAGGCATGGTGGTGCAGGCCTGTAATCCCAGCACCGGGGAGGCTGAAAACAGGAAGATCACTATGCGTCAGAGCTGTTAGTGAGACCCTGCACCAGATGCATTTTAAAAACTGAGTGTGAAGGTGACAGCACCGAGCACGATCCGAGAAGGAGATGGCGGGGGCGGGGCTTCCCCACAATCAAACACTTCTGTTCTGTGAAACAGACTGGGAAGAGAAGGAAACAGATGAGCCATAGTCGAGGAGAAAATATTTGCAAAACACATATCTGATAAAGGCGCGGCATCCAAATCCATACGCATGCCGGTCTGGGTGTCTCTGAACAGACGCTTTGTGGAAGAAGAGTAAAGCTGGCTAAGAAGCACCTGAAAGATGTTCAGCCTCGAATGGCATTAGCTGGCTGCAAACAGGCACCACAAGGAAGCCTCGGCCCCCACCACAGCCAGGCTGCAGAGGGCGAAACCAAGTGCTGGCGAGAGAATGCAGAGTAACAGGAGGGACTCGTGCGCTGCTGGTGGGGATGCAGGCGTACAGCCGCTGCCAGAACACGCGGGCAGCTCCCCACAAAACTAGGCCTCCTCTCACTCACACCCCTTGGCCTCCACCCCAGTGGGCTGGAGATTAAAGACTCAAAGTCCTGCGTTTCTGTATTCATAGTTGCCACGAGCTACAAGCAGCCAAGACTACGTAAGTGGAGAACGATATTTTCGTCAACAGAAAGAAATGAGCTAAGACGGGCCTGGTGGCGCAGGTCTCTAAGCCTAGCACGCTGCGCGTCTGAGGCAGGGGGATCGTAAGTTTGAACACAGCACTGGCAATCGAACAGATTAGAGCTTGTCTCAATATGTTTTTTAAAAAGTTTAGAGTGGAGATAAAGCTTAGTGAGAATGCCCTTGGTTCAATCCCTAGCACCAAAAGGAAGAAAAAAAGCTATTAACAGATGAAAAGGCACAGAGGAACCCCAAATTCACATTGCTGACTAGAAGGGGCCCTGCCTGCCGTACTGCTCCAGCTTCGTGACACTGCGGAGAGACAAAACTTCAGAAGTGAGAGCAATCAGCAGTCACCAGTGGAGGGGGAAGAGGTAGAGCACAGGGGTCACCATGGGCAGTGGCGCTGTCCAGCGGGACGGTCCCCACAGCCAGGGGCACAAGAGAACAGCATCTGCCAAAGCCGTGCAGGCCACAGGGGCCTCGACACGAACGACAGGCTTCCGCCAAAAACAACTAATCAATACGGGTTCATCCGTCCACACCGGATGTTAGCAAGGGAGGAAACCGAGGGGCCGGAGGGCACCGGAACTCTGTGCTGTGGACACCTACAGCTGCTTCCAAAAATAGTAAAATCTATTGCTTTTTTTAAACCAGGACACTGCTCTGTTGAGCCCCAGGTATTTGATTGCACACACAGTATTTTAACAGCAAAAATCATCTTTTCTATGAAGTCCGTGAGACTGGATGCTGAACAAGTGCAACTTCTGAGGGCCCCAGAACCACACCTGCCAGGAGGCGCCCCCATTCTGTGACGCAGCTGCCAGAGGGATCCTGCACCCAGCCGGGAGGAGTGCCCAGGGCTCAGGGTCAGCAAGGGGAGAAGCGGGCGAGAACTTTCCGCTTTCTTTCTTGGACTTTAGCTCTCAAGTATTGAACCTTGAATTCCAATTCATAATGGCAAGAAAACCTGATTGAGGAGGGTAATTTCTTTGGACATCAACTTGCAAGGAAAATGCCTTTGGGGACTTAAATTTCTGTCTGGGAAGTTCACCCTGGAAAAGGCTTTACACTCAGATCGGGGATCCCCATGCGGCCACCCTGCTTCACTGAGCCATCTCACCAGCAGCATCTCCCCTCACAGCGGAAGCTCCGCCCCCTAACTGGGTGGAGGCAGGGCAAGCCTGGCTGGGAGGATAGCAGGGGTGAGGCCCTGCAGCTTCACAGAGGGGCTGTGAAGCCAAGGCAGGGCTCCGGTGCACCTCCAAGCCTTCTGAGGATGCAGATGAACTTTAGAAAGATCAACCAAGGAGGGAGGCTGGATTGAAAGAGATAACCCCAGGGACCCTTGAAGGTTGGAAGCCAACCTGGGAGTGGCTGGACACTTCCCCAAGAACAACAGCCACAGCCATGGTTGGCTGCCATCAGGCGGGAAACGCTGTCAGAGCACGTCCCTCCCCTGGCATGGTGACTCCAGGCAGGGACCTTGGTCCTGGCTCCACCCCGTCTCCCCTCCAGGCAGGAGCAGCTCCTGGGACTGAAGTGAGGGAGAGAGACAGGCGTGGCTGCACAGTCCTCCCCGCATGCCCCTCCCCACACGCCCCTGTCCAGGTCTGCACAGGGGTGACGTCGCAGCCCGAGACCTACAGGCATTCAGGAACACTGCCACAGGCAGACCTACAAGTGTGCCAACAGAGCGCAGGCCACATGTACAGGCGGGGGACACCACAGCGATGAGATTCAGGGGTGGGCACAAGCAGCTCTCAGATTAACCACTTCATTATAAATAAATGTAGAGGATGGTGGCATTTTGATCCTACCCGTCTGACTCAATGAATTCTGAGCATGGTCAAGAGACAGTGTTCCCGCGGTGCCCAGGGACCCTGTGCTGTCACTTGGCCAGTCTTCTCTACTGTTTGCTTTCTAAGCATTTATGCTCATTTTTCAATTTCTTTCCTTCTGCTTTTATTGAGTTTGTTCCGCTTTCTTCTGAGTTGAACCAGTCTCTTACAGAACACTTTCTTCTTCAATATGACAGACATTAAAAATTGTGAATTCTCTATGGGCACCTTCAGTTTGCCTGGGCTGACAACGTGACTACCTGGGAGCCACCGACAGGGTTAGGCAAGCCTGCTTCTGTGGTGGAAGGTCCAGGCAGGCCCTCCGATCACATGGTCCTGCCTTGAAGCCAGCCAGCCGAGCACGGAAATTGCTGAAAGCACGAGCCACACCAAACCTCTCCCCACCTAAGCTACACACGTCAGGTATCTCCTACCTGCAACAAGAAAACTAATGCAGAAAACCGGTACCCGAAAAACGCAATCTGGGGCTGCACCTGACCACGGACCCAGAAGCCTTCACAGCTGGTTCCCATGAACAGTCTGGAAAGGCTGGGAGACGCTGGCTAAAGAAGTGCTAGCATGCTCGAGGCTGAGTTCAGCGGGTACTGCCGGGAGGAATTCAGACGACCAGAACGCCGGCAAGCGTGTGGGCAGGAGAGGCCAGCCTCTGGAGGTGTCCGCTTGCAACAGTTTGGATTTTATTAGAAATTAAAATGGAAGCCACATATACTCTGAAAAAAAAAAAAAAAAATGCCTTCATTTTGCCCACGTTTGGCACTCCAAGAATTTGTGGGAAGCTGAATTTAAGCGATATGGACTAAATGATCTGACAAGAAATTTCAAGGGGGCCCAATATTCAGGTAGTAGCATGGATACATTACCTGCTTTTAAAAATCCAGATTTATAGTAAGAAATGTGATCAATAAACAGAGCAGGGCCAGACAAATACTTAGGAGATTAAAGCACCTGCAAGCATGCACAGGGGCCGGGGGTTCGATCCCTGGGCCTACCATGCCAGCCCCACCCCAGGGTGCGCTGAGACAGCAACTGGGACTGGGCGTGGTGGTGCCCACCTGTAATCCCAGTTCTTAGGAGGCTGTAAGCAGGCAGATCACTATGAGTCTTATCTAGTAGTAAAACTCTGAACACCCTGTAGACCCTTCCCTAAAGTACAAAAAAATAGAAAATAAAAAAACAGCAGAAATGCTAGAAAAACTTAAATTTTGGCCCCCAAACAACCACATGTAAAGTTGGTGCCTAACAAGGTAGTTACTGAAGAGATCAGTGTCATTTAAAAGACCAAGTGCTTTGAACTGGAACAAGAAAAAACATACCATGAGGACATTTCAGGAATCGGTGAGACCCCACCCATAACAGGTTCTAGGGTGCAAAAGCGGAGACTGTTCATTTGAGGAACAGCTCCCGAGCCCTGTACTTGACAAGGGCGCCCGGAATGAGTTCCCCACCTTCACTTCGTCTCCCTCAGACATCTAGGCACTCAGAGGCCGCTGCACGCAGGGCTCAAGGGGCACCACCACACAGTGCTAGTTCTTCAGGAGGCTTCCCTCCAGATTTCAGAGTGAGGCCTGGGGGGGCCCGCAGCACCCCTAGGGCGGCCTCTGTGAAGCTGTGGGGACCAAGCCAAGGGTGCGGGAGAGATCACAAGAAGTCAGAGTGTGGAGGGCTGCAGCAGCCACAAGCGAAGCCCGCACAAGGCAGAGGCCATATGGGCTGCAACACCCAACTCCACAGAGCTGGGGCACCCCAGCCCTCAGAGCTCATGCTCGCCCTCACACGCCTGCATGCTGGGTATGGAGCTGCAGGACCTCATGTCTGCCCTGCTGGCCTTCTGTCCTGTTTTGGTCCCATTTTTTTCTGTCACCCTATTCCTCCCTTCTAGGAAGACATGTTTTCCCTGTGCAATGCACCGGGGGATTGTGTAATCCCTGTCTGGCTTGGTTTTGTTTTTTCATAGAGGTTCACAGCTAAGAGTCTGCCTTGAGTCTCCAAGGATGCTTTGACTTGGGCTTCTAAGCAACGCTGGAACTGTTGAGGCTTTAGGGAAGGGATTACTGCATTTTCAGTTGTACTCAGGATAGTGGAATGGAATTAGGTGAGATTATGAACTTGCCAATGTCTTTATTTGGATGTTTGAGTGTCAGGTTGAACAAGGGACAGAGTGTGACAGTTAAACTAGAAAGCAGATGAGTAAAACCCATTTTACTTGTGTCTCCTGAATTCTGATGTGTAAGATTGCCGTTTAGTTTTAAATAATTACTCATTTCTATTTTGATTTCTTATTGATCCATCCTTAGAAGTTTGTTTTCATTCTGTGTTGTTGAAGATTGAACCCAGGTCTCTCAGCACATTTCTAGCCCTTTTTATTTATTTTTTATGTATTTAGCACAGGGTCTACAGGGTCTGACTCCACAGACTGGACTCGTAGTGACCCTCCTGTTTTCAGCCTCCCAAGCGCAGGGATTACAGGTGCACACCACCATGCCCAGTCTCAGTCACCCCCTCAGTGCATCCCAGAGGCTGGCACAGCACCCTGGGATTGAACCACGGCCCCCGAATCTGCCTGAGCAGAGGCTTTGGTTGTCCTTCTTGTTTTTGAGATAGACTCTCAATAAATCACTAATTTGCCCACACTCAGCTCAAACTTGTGACCCTCGTACTTCCAGAGTTCTGGGACTGCAGGCATATGCCACCTTCCTGTGCATGGATGTATATTTTTTTGGAGTACATTCCAATTTTTTACAAGCATTTGTGAGGGAGGGAGTGACAGATTTTTGATGATGGAGCATTAAGGTCAGAGAATGCTACAAAATTAGATTGTATATCAATTCTCTTGGTAGAGGAAGATACTTGATTGGCAGCCTAAAACATAAATGATCTGTCTTTATAAGCTGTAAGGCACACCTGAAAACAAGAGATATTCTTTAAAGTGGATATACGAGTTCTCTTGTACTTTACAACATTTTCAAAGTTTTTACATTTATTTTTACTAAGAAAAGTATATCACAATCACTGTGGGGTTGTAGGTCTGTAAATTTCTGCTGAACATGCATCCATTTTTCTTTTCTGTCTCGACTCGTGTTAGCTCAGACTCGGAGTTACAAACCCAGATCAGTAAATTCTTCTCTCAGTTATTATTTATTAGCCTCCTCCATCTCTGTCACTGTCTTTGGCTTTTGGCTTTTTTCCCCCGGTGCTAGGGACTGAACCCAGGGCCTTGCACAAGTCAGACAAACACTGTACAACTAAGCTATATCCTTGACCCTTTTGTTTTCTTTCTTAGATTTTTAAAAACTTCATTTGTATTGGGACATGCCTGTGGTGTGTCCTGGTCCCACTCCTCGTGGGAGGCTGCACACGGACACAACACATCTCAATCCCCTTTACGCCGCCTCCTCCTCCCCAGCACACCTCTGGCCCCGTCTCCATCTGCAGAAGGTCCGTCTCTGTTTCCTTTAATTCTGAGCCAGGATCTCACTACGTTGCTCAGCCTTGCCTGGGACTCGCCATGACCCCTCTGCCTGAGCTTTGACTAGCGGGGATTCCAGGCACTTACCACTCTTCCCGGGGCTCTCTGCCTCTTTTATCTGACGCTAACTTTGACTGGCTCCCTCCTCTGGTGTCACATCTGAACACAAATCTGTCTCACCCTTTACTGTCCCCCTCGAGAGGCAGACAGGTTCAGAGCCTGGCTGCACCCCTGGTCAGGCCCATTACTGGCCAAAAGACAGGAAACCTGTCAATAAAAATACCTTTTCAGGTATGCTTTTATCCATTGTGGTTTAAATCTTTTGGTTTAAAATGAAGCCAAAAGGGAAACAAAGCCATTGTCTTACCCTTGGAGACACCAGAGAGCCAGGTTATCACTCCGCCCGGCCTTTCCTGGGCACACCCCTCCAGGTGGCCAAACAGCTGGGCAGGGGAAGCCTTGGCTACAGAAGCTTCAGGCTGCCGCCTCGAGGCGTCGGAGGCAGGTGTGACCCTGCATGGTGACAGTGACCACCCCTCTGTGTGGCCACGATGGTCATGGGGACGGCGCAGGGCTGCAGATACGTCTACACCGCCAGCTACAAGGAGCTCTTGCCAAAACGAAAACCACACATCTGATCATACCACCAGGTTTTACTCCCAACTTATAGAAAAAGAGGTGACCGGGTTGACACTCCCAGTATCACTGCCCCGGATACACAGACCAAACCAGACTGTGGGAAGGGTCCCCTACCGGATAATGCGGCTTCTCCAACAAAGAAATTAAAGAGAAAGCAGAGACCGGCCAGTGGCAGTTACTGCAGCCGCAAAGCACGGGCCGCTGGGCTCAAGGGCCAGCCCACTGCAGCACGTGCCCCTGGATTCTGAACAAAGCGCTTTCCAAGGCTGGGAAGTTACTGAGGAAATGCTACCACCGGCTGCGCATTTGATGGTACTAAGGAATTAGCTTCCATATCTCTACGGGACAATACTGAAGTCGCTTTTTTCAAAAAGACAGCATTTTAGAGCCTTATAAGGAAATATTTACAAATGGAATGACAACACCTGGGATTTGCTTCAAAATAAGCCCAGTCTGGGGCAGACTCTGGGCTGGGGGACACAGTGGGGTGGGGGTGCAGGCCAGCACCCAGCCACCCACACCCCACACGCGGGCCAACTTTCTGCAGCATCCTCTTTGGCGGTAACGCAAAGCTCGCTTGCACCAACACTTACCAGCATCAAAGGAGCCGTCCTTACTGATGGGAACAAGGATGTGGGACAGGGAGCCTGAGCTGGGCCTCCGGGTCCCGTCCAGCTGGACCAGCTGCAGGCGCAGCGTTGTGGTGGGCGGGAAGCGGTAGAACTGGAAGGTGAAATATACAGTCTTTGGCCACGGTGCTCCTCGGGGGTCCTGGGCCACCCTGAATCCAACAACAGTTCGGAATTAATCAGGCATCCACAGCAGGGCCCCTGGGGCATGACACGCATGCCATGTTCAGGGAAGACGTCCAGGTCACAGGGTCACCAACGGAAGGAGCTCGCTGTGCCCTCCACGAGCCAGGGCATGGCCGACAGCCATCCTGGGCATAACGGCCCCCTGGCTGGACACGCCACTCACACTGCTGCCCTGACATGGGCAGTCAGGCAAACGCTGCCCATGCTCTCAGGACAGCGCGCTGAGCAGAGCAGGCTTCCTGGCTCTTGGAAAGGCCCTGAGTGGGTCCCAGCCAACAGGAAGTGAGGGCCGTTGGCGGTTTCCAGGTTCCCAGCACAAAAAGCGCTGAAGGCTTAAGAAGGAAATGCTGATGACCGACGTGACTGTCAGGCGTCAAACCCGCGTACCACATGTGCATGATGGGGCCCCCGAATATCTACAGCTATTATATATCAACTTAAAAACTTTCGAAGAACTAATTAATTCATTCACTAAATGAAAAACCAGACACCAGCAGCGCCGGGCTCCACAGGCAGCACTGCAGCAGGGCACGGGCCAGAACCACAGGGCGCTACCTGCTGAAGGCCAGGAAGTGCAGCACGATCTCGTTGCCCTGCAGGCAATCGGACTCTTCCTTCTGCGGGCTGAACTGCACCGGCTCTGCAGGGCTGACAGCCTCGGCGGGCTGCTGGCTGGCGTCCAGGATCTCTGGGAAGCTGAAGGACTGCAGGAGCGCCATGGTGGCCCTGGAGAGCCGGCCTCCGGCACTGCAACAGAAAGAGCCCTCAGGCAGCGCGCTCCAGAGAGGGCCACAGACAGCAGGGCCCTACGGACAGCCTGCTGGCCAGGGCCCGGCAGACCCCAGCCACATGCCTGGCCCCGCTCCTCCTGCGCACACCTCACCTCCGGGTCTGGGCTCCCACGGCTATGGGGGCGTGCAGAGGGGTGAACGGCAGCTCCTGCAGGTGCTCAGCAACGCAGTCTTCCAGGACAACAGGGGTCTGGCTGAGGTCAGCCTCCAGGTGAGAGATCCGGCCCCCCAGCGGGACATCCTCCTGAACAAAATGAGGGCCAGGGGAGGTGACCGAGGACTCCAGCACTGAAAGCCCCCAAGGATGCTGTGATCTGAGCAGAGTCGCTGCCATGTGGTAGGGTGCTCAGCCACTAGGATAGGGGTTCCATTACACTGCAATCTCACAGGAGCAGCGAATAATTTAGTACAAGTCTGTCCCATGCTATGCCCGGGGCACACTTATGCTAAACAATCATTTGCTTTCATTTGAAATTCATAATTAACTGGGCATCCTTTATTACACATGGTGACCCAATTTGTGAGTCAAAAAAAAAAAAAAGAAAGAATCCCCGATCTGATGAACAGGTCAGGGATGTGGGAGACATCTGATACCTGAGGTAATAAGCTAATATCAGAAGATAGTGCTGAACCAGAAAGCACAAGTCCTAAACACGTCCTTCTGTGACAGGGCCTGGCCAGTGTCTGGACGCTGGTCCCCAGATGCCCTGGGGCAAAGGAGAGTATCTGAGCACCCAGAGAGCTGGGCTGCCCACGGATCACCTCACCCAGGCTGGCCCCACGCCATGCCCTGGCACAGGGCTGAATGCCAAAAGCGTGGAGGTGAGCAACATCCCACCCCACGGCCCCAAGGCCCACAGCACAGACACCCCACCATGGATCCCCCGAGGCCCAGTGCAGCTGGGAGACTCCAGGCTTCCACACAGCAGCCACCATGCAAAGGGGTGCATGGCCAGGGACTTACTGCCTTGGGCTGGGAACCATCCAGTGGCTTCGGACTGGATCTGGCTGAGTGGCGATGAGCAGGGGACAGTGGAGAAGCCACCAGCTGGGAAAGTGACAACTGGAAGGCAAGAGAGTGAGCTGGGGCTTACACAGCCCGGTAGCGTGTGCACACGGGCCCAGGTGTGTGTGCACACGCGCGCGCGCACACACACACACACACACCACACACACTGGGCAGGTAAGAACTCTGGATCCAGCCACACAAGGGGAGTTGGCTATAGTCTCCGGGTCAGTCAGTAGCTGCTCAGCTCCTCAGCATCCTGCAACCACTCCTCAGTTCCCTCATCCTGGTTCTAGACAGACTCAGTTCTGAGACCTCCGCTGAACTGCAACTTGGACTGACATGGCACCAACACAGAAGAGCGAGTGGAGAGGGGAAGAGTCTCTGTGGCCGGCTGGGGTGGACCTTCGGGCTTACTGTCTACCACCTTGGGCTCCATCCACCTGTCCCCCAGGCTCAGGAGCCGGCCCACCAAGGCAGTGAGGATGCAGGCATCGGCTGGCTCTGGAGATGGCAGGGGAGGAAGCCCCAACCCTCACCACCCATGGCCTGGGCAGGCGGGTCATCACCTCCATCTCCCCACCTAGAAAGGGGGCACAGCCCTGAACAGCAGCACTACATGGGAGAAGTGGGGATCCAGGGAAAGGCTGGCTCAGCGCCCGCACAAGCAAGCTCTCCACAGAGGCTCACACTTAGGCGGGGCAATGAATGCCGCCCAGGAAAGCTGGTGTGGGGGCAGGGAAGGGGGACACGTCTCCACTGGAGATGCATGTCTCTTTCCAGGGCACGCTGCCTAGGGGATGCACCTTCTTAGCAGGCATGGCTGGCCCAAGAAAGACCAATCGGGTGGAGAAGGAGAAGCAGTGGGCAGGAATGGAAACCCCGCTCGGGTCCCTGCAGCTCCCTTCCCACACCAGGAGGTGCCTGCCAGGGTGGTGGACACCCGAAGTCCTGGCACTCGAGGCTGCCGGGGCGGCAGCATCGCAAGCTCAGGCGAGGCTGGGCCACTTAGCGAGGTCATGCCTCAAAGGTAAAGAAGGGTGGGGGTACCGCTCCACTCAAAGGCCCTAGGCTCCACTCACATGACTAGGGGTGGGGCAATCTAAACCACTGTTACAAGCTGAGGCAGGAGAATCACAAGTTCAAGGCCAGCCTGGGCACTCTGGCAGGACTGCCTCAAAAATTGTTTTAAAAAGTGGGAGAAGGCATGGGTGTAGTTCAGTGTATCCCGTGTTTCATCCCCAGTGCTGCCCAAGAGAATCAAACAAACAAAACAAGACAGACTCCACAAGATGGCATGAGCCTTCCCTGCCCTGCAGCCTCTGACATTTGGGGGACACAGAAGCCCCTAGAAGGCACTGAGTTAGGCTGGAGGGCAGGCCCCAGGCTGAGCAAAGCAGCCTCTTTGCCTAACCCAGCACTGACCCAGAAGCCAGCTTCCCAGCTACTGTAGGGCTCCCTGATGGCAGTCACAGCTAAGGAACTGCTTCACTTCTCAGAATCCCGGGAGGACCAAGCCAACCCTGGCCCCTCCCAAAACAGCCCTGTGTGAAAAATTAGGGAAATGGAAGGGCTGCAAGGACAGCAAGATTTTGGCCCTAGCCTTTCCAAGGTCGTCGGAGAACCTGTACTATAACACCATGTAACTCAGATGTGTCCCAAATTTTCTGATCAAGGAGATTATGGGGCCACAGAGCAATGTGATCAATGACTTAAGAGTGTGCCTAAGGAGAGTCACATGGAGAGAAAACATTCTTTCAGGCTTTTGCAGACAGCAAATTGGTCAAGCAATGGCCATGACTCATCCACATAGCTGACAATGACAAAGGATCTGAGATACAGGGTTACAGGATAAATCCTGAGGGGACTTGACTGAACTTATCAGATACAAAAGCTACATTTCTTGTTATACAGGTCTTACTTTGTCTTGGTCTTAACCATCCAGCAGAAAAGTGTAAAAATGAGGTATGTAAAGTAAAGCCATATTAATATGCTGAGCTGTGAAGGGCTCAAGTCAACAACTTCTGCAGATAACCCACTACTAATGTGGAGTGCTAGACTGTGCTGGAGTGTTGTGCTGAATTCACACACCTATAGTATTTAGATGCCAATGCAATGCCCATCTCTGACAGGAATAAACAAAAAAAGGGAATACAAAGGAAGGTCCATTCTGTATCTGTATATACAGTATATTTAGGATAGATATACACCTACTTTTGCTTAAATCGATGAGAAGAAAGATTTGTACTAATAGTGTTTGGACAGGATATCCTGTCTGTATCTTGTAATATGGATAACCACTAAGAAGATCACAATGTACAAGATATTAACTATTGAAACTGTTCTACTAATTGGCTTTGAAACTGTCTTATTGTTATTTGTTTCTCAATAAAACAAAAAAAAAAAAAATAGAATGTAAAAAGAAAACACAACAGCCAAGTATGGTAGCACACAGCTGTGATCCCAGCACTCAGGAGGCTGAGGCAGGAAGATCACTGTAAGATCCAAGCCAGCCAGGGTACAAAGGCCACTAAACTGCATAAGACCCTATCTCAAAAGACAAAAAAATGAAAGAAGAAAAAGAAGCAGAGGCCACCCAGGGCCACAGGCGAGCCTCACAGGAAGCTCAGGACTGCATATACTCAGACAGGTAGCAGCACCCAAGCCACAAAGAGCCATCTGCCCCACCCAGGGAATTCCAGCACAGTGGGCAGCACTATGTGACTGCCACCGTCAGCAGTGGGCACTGGCCATCCAGGCACCCTATCTGCCCCCAGGGTCCTCTCGGGAGAATAGCAAAGGCTGTTGCTCTCGAGAGCCTCACACCAGCAGTGCACGGCACTCCCTGCCAGGGCTCGCACAGGCCGAGGGGGCAAAGTGCAAACCAGCCAGCTTCAGGAAGAGGCAGGGCCACAGTGAGTCAGCGCATCCCCAGACGTGGGGGCTGGGACCCCTTGGGAACAGAGAAGCGGCGTCTCATGCTCAGAGCTGCTGGAAAGGGCAGGTGGGCCCATGGGCCTGGACTTACCCCTGGTCCCACAGGCGAGTCCTGGGTGGCAGCAAGATCCTGGGGTGTGGGTGCTGGCGAGCCTGGAAGGAAGCACAAGGGGCCATCAGGCTCCAGGAAGCCAGGGAGCTCGAGCCCAGGCCGGCAGGGCTGTGCTGCAGGACTCCGCCATCTGCTCGACGGCAGCTCTGGTGTGACGGGGCGTGGGTGATGGGGCACAAGCACCCCCACCCCCTCCATCTGAGAGGACAGTCACTTTAGCTCACTTAAGCTACAGATAAACTCACTCCCTTGCCCCCTCCCATATGGCCAACCACAAACCCACTTAGAGAGAAACAGGGTCACAAAAATAGGAACAAGCAATAGAACCACTCAGGGAATAGGGCAAACGCTAAACCACCCCGGCCCACGACAGCCAGATGGTCAGCAGTGTCCGGGAAATGTACACCCTTGTGGCACTTATGTGACATTCTTGCAAAAGTCTTAAAAATGAGGTAATGAGGGAACATGGTTACTATGGAAACCTGAAGAGTACATGGCCTGGAGACAAAGTCCAAACAGGCACCAACAACTTCTGAGCACCGACTCCGAGGCAGGGCATGGGTCGCTGGCTCACAGCAAAGGCTTCCTGTTCCTACGCCTTCCGCCTTCTCTCGTGGGTGCTAATGTCTGCTCTAACACATGAGCCAATCCACCCACCTGGGGTCACTTCACGTGTGCCGCTGCCCACCTCCACTGCCATGGTCACTACTTCCTGTCCACTCTGGGGCTGCCTGGCTGGACCCCAAACCTAGCCTGACAGGTCAAGGTGTTGCCCCCAGTGGTGTGAGCAGCGGAAACCAGCCAGAGGGGTGACCAGCCTGGCGCCCAAGGAGCAGAGTCTCCGTCCCCAGGCCTCAGTCTGCACATTGCCTGGCTCATGCTGACAGGGTCAGGGCCGCACGGGTGGTCCCCACCCCCACTGGGCTCAGGCCTGGCCCAGTCTCCTGTTACCTTCATCCCCCATTGCAAGGCCTCTCCTGCAATCAATGTCAGCAAAGGCATCTGCTGTGGCCCCTGGAATCCCCAACAGCCTGTGCCATGACCCACGGCATGTACCAGCTTCAGCCTCGAGCGCATGGCTCTCAATACTACACCCCTATGGGCAACACTCTCTGCTTGAACCACAGCAGAACAGAAATGGCCACAACAAAAGGCCACTTCTATGAGAGGAGGCAGTGCTACCTTAAACCCTAAACCACACAGCAGCGCCTATGGGCCAACACCTGCCCAGGGCACTTCAGTGGATTCCAGAATCCGCAGACACTGCAGGCCACCCCAGGCAGAAAGCTCAAGGATGGTGTCCAGGAGAGACAGCCAGGCCGGGGCCAGAGCGAGCCCCCACTCGGGCAACCTCACCACCCGGGCCTTCAGGGTCAGCTCATGGCCCAGCACTCCCCAGGCAATGCCCACTCGCCCAGCCCCACGCCATCTGATGACGCCACCTACAGTGGCTGCCAGGAACCCCAGACGTGCATCAGAAGAGCCCAGCTTCTGGAGATGAGCAGCCCTCCTGGGGGCCTAGGGGACCTTCCGGGGCGTGCTGCTGCCTGGAACAGGGTCCCCTCCGAGCAAACGCGCAGCCTGGGTCCTGGACACCTTCCACAGACCTCAGGGCCCTGCGCAGCAGCCCGCTGCCCACCCCTCCTGGGACAGGAAGGATGAAATGGGAAACCAAAGGAGTTCGGTTTTGTTCCACCCTAATCGAGGACTCAGAAAGCTCCACAGGCTGGTCCTGTTAACAAGGAAAAATTACAGGAAATGGCTCCATTAACCTGCACTAAGAGAGAGCTGCACTAAGAGAGAGCTGCACTAAGGAGCCAGGCCTGCTTGCCTCCCCTAGGCGAGGAGAGCCTGGTTCCAGGACGCTGTGGCATCAAGGTGTGGTAGGCTCACAGACTCCCCACGGTCGCAAGGCCAGGGGTGCAGTGGCACTGGGGCTCCAGGCTGCCATCCCTCGTGTTGTCAGAGCTGGTACTAATCCCTCACTTGGTGACTTGCTATGCACTTTTCCTCCCCAAGAGGCCCGCGCAGGTGTTCAGGACACAGGCCGCAGGTCAGGGCTAGCGGCCACATGGCGAGGCAGCGCCGGGGAGCAAGGGCGGAGACGCTCCACCTGGAGCACCTGCAGCGGCCATGCCGAGCCACTGCTTCCCACCTTCGGTATGCACCACACACCCCGTGCCACAGAACTTCCTGTATCTAGAAAGGAAGTCAGATCTCCACTGCCAAAGCACAACAAATGGCTGAGGCCCTGGGCAGCAAGCAGGTGGGCACAGGGCACGTAAAACACCCCAGGCAGCACGGCAGGAGAGCAGGACTTGAAGACAGAGGCCCTAGGTACAGCCAGGAGCCACAGGAAGGCAGGTGTGGGAAGGCAGCCCAGCAGGTCCCCACAGAAAGCACAAGTTACCTCACACTGGGCATCATGTGGCCCCACCTGCACCAAGAAGAAAAGGAAGTGGCCACGTGAGTGGCAAGACTGCTGCAAACCGGAGGCTCAGCGCGTCCTCAGGCCTCACCTGTGGGCTACAAAACGCACCCACCTCCAGGACTACAGTCATGGTCACATTTGCCATGCTGCCCCCGCCAAGGCCAGCTGCACTGTGACACCACCAGCAAGGCTTGGCAGGGAGTTCCCAGGGCCAGCACCGGCTCCCAAAGCCCTTTCTCCCTGAGTGCGCCCCAGGGCAGGGCTCCTCCCTGGCGCCTGAAGGAACGCAGCTCTGCATGTCCTGGAATTTAAGAAGACTGCGGAGACCCCGCAACGTACTTCCCACAGCCAGGCTGAGCAGCTGGGGCCCGGGAAGGTTCCATGACACCAGAGCTGACTGCTGGAGACGGGCACGCGGCTTCCAGCTGCAGCTCTGCCTCCCGTCTGACGCCCTCTTACTAATGTTTCCTGACACTCTATTACTCTCCAATCAGTGTCCATGCACTGAAACCACTGTCAGCGAAACCTCGAGTGTCCACTCCAGTTTTCTGTCAGTTTAGCTTCAAGAAGCCCACACGCTCACACCTGACAAAGCCGGGGCCTCAGGAGGCCTGGCAGGAGCCTGCGCTGTGACCCCAACCCCAACAGTCATTGCACGGCGACCCAAGGGTGACTCAGCCTCTGCCTTCTGGGGTCCCCCAGGGAGCAGGAGCACCCCTCCCACCACCAGACAGCGCTCTGGGTATGCTGAGAGGCCGGACCTCCTCTCTGAAAACAGGATGCTCAGGGTGGTCCTGGGGAGCAGGAACTCTGCAGAAGGCACCGAGCCAGGCGGAGCCCACACACTGGAAACGCTCCTCCATGCCAGCACCCTGCCTCATGGCTGTCCCCAAAACTGGAATTTTCTCAGTCACAGTCACCCCACCTGGTGGCAGGCAGTGACAGGGACTGGGACATGGAGGCATCATGCAACCCCCTCACCTCGAGCATCACCTCCCCAATGTGCTTAGCAGCTTGAGAGGGGCCCAGGGAGCGGGCTCAGTGTCTGTCACCTGAGCTAGGTGTCACTGAGCAGCCACTTGTGCACTTCTCAGGAGGCAAGTTACCCTGGTGTTTCAAGAGAGGAAGAACACAAATAATGAGAAAGGACTGTGCATTCACCGCCTTTACTTTTCTGTCACTGATTCCTTTAACTGAAAAACACCTCGTTGTGTGCCTGCACTCAGCAGGGCCTCAGACACTCCGAGGATGCAAGGATGCGCAGGCCCTTAACGTAGGACTAAGGGGGGCTCTCCACTCGCTGGGCACAGTGTCCTTCCTGGAAACGTGAACAGAGCCCCAGGCATCCAACCACCGATGGCCCTGCCAAGGACACGGCAGGATGAGAGGCACGTTGGTGGGGAACAGCGCTCTGCCTGCACCCAGCTAAGGGGTCCCTCACCAGCCAGATAAGGAGGGCCACAGCCCCAGGGGAGGAGCGAGGGGCGAGGGAGGCCGTTGCCTAGCAACCTGCAGCAGCTTGAAGGGGCGGAGAGAAGAGAGGAGGGGCCAGGCAGGGGAGCCTGGTGGAAGGAGGAGGGGCCGTGGCCAGGACACGCAGGCACGGGGACCTCGGGAAAGCCCGCGGCCAACAGAGCCTCCAGACTTCCGACGGCAGCGGCACCCCGGACCCGACCCACTCTAAGGCAGCCTATTTGACAGGGTTAGAAGTCACTCTTCCTAAGACTTTGGTCACAGGAATGGGAAAATGGGCGAACTGTAAGAAAAAAATAAAAGGAGAGGAAATAACAGAGTGGGCGTGGGTGGCCAGGCTGCGCCAGCACCCCCAGGGCCGAGCTCAGCAGCACCCGCGGCGGCGGACCCGGTGGAGGACTGCAGGACCCGCGGGGCGCCAGGCGCTGGGGCCCCCGCGAGGCCGTGTCCGGGGCTCCCGACCCTTCCCCTCCCTTCCGAAAGCGGAACGGGAAGCCTCTCGGTGGGCGCCGCCTGCCTCGCGGCTGTGAGGCTGACTGAACTCCATGTACCCTGGGAAACACCAAGTTCACACGTCTGCGATGACCCCTGCCTCGGGGACGTCTTCAAGCCTAGTCAGCAAACAACCCCAGATTCGGGCACCGCAGAAGAACGTACAAAAGCAAAATATGGGTCAAGGAAATTCTGAGTCGCAAAAACTAAAGACAGAGTGCCCCCTAGTGGCGCTGAGCGCGCGCTTTCACCGTAGGTGATAAATAGACCTCTGCTCCCTGGCAATTTCATAGGAAAAATAAAAGGATTATTCATAACAGAAAGCCAAAGTACTTCACTTAAAGTGACAGCCACATATCATTAAGATTTCCAAAGGAGTCATATAAGTTGCTAAAATATTGAAGTATGAAAAGTTTCCATCATAAGTTAAACACTAGTGGATATTTAAAAGTCTCTTATACTCGGTCTTGAGAGGCAGTGCCTTGAAATGCCTGGAGCCCGGGCCGGAGGCAATCATATTAGCATGACATGAACGCAGCCATAAATCCAAATTAAATAAGCCAAATGGAATCAGCTTCCACCGCGGTATTTTACCGTGGTACCTTCACTCAACAGCTCAATTTCTGACCCTTCCAGGAACCAACGTAGGCTCCTCCCTGCCAGACAGGACAATAAATCTTTCGGAACAGACTTTGAAGTGTGCAGACTTGAAGGCTCTGCACCTTACCCAGTCTGCTGCTGGCTATACCGGTGGGACATAACACCCTTGGGCAGCGAGGGGCCCCGACCCCTCAGGGGCACCCCAACCCCTCTAAGGACCCGCTCCCCTCTCACCAGCACTGCCAGCCCCAGCACATCCAGCGGCTATAATCACTCTTTCCCATGCCCCACACGTGTCCCAGCAGCGGCTGCTGGCATCTCTGTCCTCACACCTGAGAAGGATGCAGGAATGACGCGTCCAGTCTACTCACTGGGCAGCAGCAGGATGTAGAATGGCAGGCAAAGCTGGAATGAGTTCAGAAGGCCTGGCCCCTGGG
Source organism: Ctenomys sociabilis (assembly GCA_004027165.1). Classification (NCBI taxonomy): domain Eukaryota; kingdom Metazoa; phylum Chordata; class Mammalia; order Rodentia; family Ctenomyidae; genus Ctenomys; species Ctenomys sociabilis. Next base: position 205 of record PVKA01013699.1, on the reverse strand, counting down.
CTTCCAGCTCTGCACCCACCAGGGGGCCGGCCACTGGAGCCCTGTCTCAGCACCTAGAGGGGGCAGGCCCCTGGGGCTCTGGCTCTGCACCCACCAGGGGGCCGGCCACTGGAGCCCTGTCTCAGCACCTAGAGGGGGCAGGCCCCTGGGGCTCTGGCTCTGCACCCACCAGGGGGCCGGCCACTGGAGCCCTGTCTCAGCACCT